>QEPC01011191.1:2933450-2983423 GCA_003113815.1 Sphenodon punctatus
CCCCCCCCCCCCCCCAGCTCCATCTGAACCATCTCTCGCTGCACTCTTCGGATGGAATGAAAGGATCTTCCTCTTGGCATTTTCTCCGAATTCCTCCCCATAAACCACTTGCCTTTCATTTCACACATATATTTTAAACGCCTCCATAACAGGCCTCCATGTTTTTATCCCTAGAGGTTTCCATACTAATCTGGAGAGACAGAATCGAAACCCCTCTTTCCTGTGTGTGTGTGTGTGTGTGACCCAAGAGGGGTCTTGCTTTAAACAGATCCAGGTGATCTTAATGGCTTGCTATTGGTGACTGAACTGATGCGTGAATTAAGCTCCTTCAAAAATACAGAGGGTCACCCCCTCGGTAGATTGAGAGGCGACAAACCTGCAAGGCAAACGAAATTCAGTAAAAACTCTGTTTGCCCTAAACAGCTTTGGATTTGTATTGGAGGTAAGTCAGAAACATCAGAGCATCATAGCTGAATTATGTCAGCTGCAGTTCATTCCTCGAAAGGAGATATATTTTTTCCAGGAAAGTCACCGTTGTGCTCGAGAAGGTCTCCTGTACTGACCTGTGGAGGCCAAGGTCCTTTTGTGTTTCTGAAATGTAATTCTAGACGTCTATAGTTAGCGTGGCATACGATACTCTTTTATTTGCCGTCAAGGTTCCCCAATAATGAGGGTGGCAGACCACCTGGGGTGATGGGGAAAATTGTGCCGAAGAAACTTTTCTTTGCAGCTGAGGCTGAGCTAACTAATCGTGTTCACTGGAAGGACATCACCAGGTAAGCAGCGTCTTCTGGTCTGAGCTCAATCGAATAGTGATTTCCAACCCAGCTCGGTGACTAATCCATCTCGAGAAATACAGCTAGAAAACGGGCTGCAGTCTCTCAAAGCAATGCTACGCTCCCCAATTTGCACACGGCAGTGCTAGTTGTGTTTGGGCTGAAAGAGTGCAAGCCCTGTGAAAGCAGGGACCAGGTGACCCGCTCTCCTTCCATTTCAATCCCTAGCTACAGAGCTGAAGTGGGAACGCGAGGTGGCGCCCTTGATCCACTAATCCAGAAGATGACTATTCATGAGCTGTCAGAAGTCAAGGTCACAAACTGGGTTTTCCCCCGTCAAGGTCAAGGTTTAAGGCCTTCCTAGTCCTGTCATTTCAACAAATTCCAAAACCTTCCCGCTTCGACATATTCAGTCCCGCTATAAACCTTAAGCCCTGCACTTGTGGTCTCGCACAACTGGTTTTCATTTTCTCGACAAGGCTCCAGCTCCACATTTATATCATCCTCTTCATCAGGATTTTGCTTTTTTTTCCCTTTTTCTTTTTTGCCATCACAATGCCCCACTCTTTAACTTCACATTTATAGTTTAGCAAAGCTAGGTAACGTGCATCCCCGACCTCATCTAAATAATTTACAGTGGGGGAAAAATATGAACCATATCAGTAATTTACGAGAATGACCTGTTATAATTTCAAGAAAAGCACATTCCCCCCACAAAAATATGGGAAAAAAATAAAGAGCATTTATTTCAGTCTTTGTTACAGTGACTATTTTATTAACAGTATTAATACTATTATCTATCTACACGGCTTAGATTTTTCCATTTTCAGTAGAAATATAAAAAAACGGAGGGTGCACAAATACATTTTCACAGTGCGCTGATTTTTTTTTTATTTACAAGATAGCATCTCATAGTGAAGAGAAACGAAAAAATAATGTGCTGGTTGAAATAACTGATTGGATTAAAAGGTGCTGTAAAATGAATCCCTACACTTTCTAATGCGGCCTCATAACAGACAACAAACAAGGAAACATGACTAATTACATATAGATCAAAATATAGAATATAGAAATCAAAATATTTCTGGGAAACAAAATATTTTTGCAGTTTGGCGTTCTCTGGGACCCCCCCCCAAAAGATGGACTCTAGCTCCCCAACCCCTGAAATGCCAATGCTTGTGTGTTTGTGTCCACCCAAGAGTACCAACGTATTAAAATAGCGATTTCCGGGGAATTATAGTATTTAATCAGTCTTGAAAACCCTTGCTGTTTAAAAGATATGGCGTGGTCTTTTTTTCTTCTTTTTTTTTTAAGATAGAAAGAAAGGGGGGGGGGGGGAAGCATACGTTCTATAATCTTTCAGATTATTTAGCCACCTTTCAGATTATTACACCCACGAAATAGTGTCCTAGAGAACTAAAGTCACAGAAATACTTACAAGGCTTTCAGTACAATGTGTATCTTAATTGACATAGATCATCTGTGGGCTGGGCGTTTGGACTCTACACAGTTTGTCATTTAAACTGTCTGCTTTGAATTTCGGGGAAACTGTCAGTCATAAAAGCATCCCCTACAGCAATTTTTCCCCCATCCAAAAAAAAAAATGAGAGAGAAAAAAGAAAAAGAAATGCTATAATTCCAAAGATACAGATCAGAAAATAAGAAGTTCATTGTCTTTTATTATAATAATAATAATAATTTTAATCTGGACAAAAATAGTTCTGAAACTTCTGGGCTCCTGCTTCTCCATTTTAATTTTTTAATTTTTTAATTTTTAAATCCATTAGCTGGTAGTCTTCAATTTGTTGATAACTTTTTTCTCTTTGACCCGTCTGTTCTGGAACCAGATTGTGACCTGTCGCTCTGACAGATTTGTAGTGGCCGATATCCTTCTGCGTTTGTCCTTAGTTATGAATTTATTGGTAGCATATTCCCTTTCGAGTTCTTTTAACTGGACCTTTGTGTAAGGTACCCGTTTCTTTCGCCCACGTCTGTAAGAATTCGCGTCGGAGGGATGCGAAACCACGTCTGCAACAGATGAAAACACAAATTAGTAAAGCAAGCATGGAAATCAGGAAAGCAAGGGAAGCAGGCTTTCTCATTACCAACTAAGGCATCTGCCTACCCGCCCAGAGGTGAAAAAAGCTACCGGTTTCCAGGCTCTCTTTCCCTGTCCGGCTCAACAGGCTAAGCCAAGGGATTTCATATTTTGTACAGTAAATATTACTTAGCTGCAACCCTCCCAAACAACCCCCCCCCCAAACAAACCCCCTCTCCATTCTGTTTTACAACGAATAGGAAAAAAATACATCAAGTCTTGAAGGGCCTCTTGAAAAATGATCCATAGTTTTGTAACCGTCATTTATTAAGTGTGCAAGCTGAAGGCAGGATGGAAAATCCTGACTCAGTGAGAATGCTGGATACCTTTTTGAGCCTTCTTCAGCTGTTTCTAGGGCCAATGGAGTAGGCGCATCTTGGGCGCGGGGGTGGACAAGAGGTTAGCTGGTTGGGGAAGGCTTGCAGCAGCAGCACTGGGAGGCTAGGAGGGCTGGGGGAGTCCGGGTAGGGGAGCAGGGAGGAGGCATGCAGGTGCATTACCCGGGAGAGTCGATTTCCAGAGGTGCGGTGGCTGGACTTGCTCTTTGGGGCAGTACACTTGCCCGTTCCAGCCATTGGGGATGGCCCAGGGCTGGTAACTCTCCATGGGGAGTAAGGGCTCGTGTCGGGGCTCCCCGGGACCTCCGAGGGTGGGCACTACTGGCATATCCAAATAGCCCGGCACTGGCTGGTAAGGACCAGCCGCGTAGCCCTGGTAGAAGGCGAATTCCTTGGCCCGGGAGGTGAACTCTTCGCCGGAGACCGAGGTGTCCATGTATTTGTCGGCGAAGGTGGAGCCGGGCTGGGCGCAGGATTTGATGGCGGCGGCGGCGTTGTGGTGGCTCATGCGGCAGGGGTAGTAGCCGCTCCCGAAGTACCCATAGGGCAGGGCGGCTGCCGGCCCGGAGGAGCTCTGCACGGCGGCCGAGCACGGGCTGCACTGTTTGACAGCTGGCTCGGCCATGCCCGCGGCGGCGCCGGGCGCCTCGCTGGAGGCGCTGTAGGCAGCGGCGCTGGGGGCGCCGGCAGCCAGGGATGCGGGATGCGCCATCAGATTCCGGCACTGGTGGTTGGCGGCCGCCGCCGCGGAGGCAAAGTTGCCGCCGGGGTGGAAGCCTCCCGCTTCCATGTTCTTGTTAATCTCCTCCAGGCTGTTGTCGTAGAGGAACATGACGGGCTCGATCCAGCGGGGATGGAGGAGCACGGAGGCTGTCATAGCCCGATCCGCATTGAGACTAGTGGCTCTTTTTTAAAAGCCCCAAAGACTGAAAAAAGAGATACTAAATCTCCCAGACTTGACCAGAGCTGACGCGCCACTGTCGCGCCAGGCGGCAGTCCATTGGCTTGCCCAGCCCCACGTGATATGCAAAGCAGCTGATAAACATCTGAGGAATAAAAGTGCAGATAATTAAATAATGGCATAATCTTGCAGCAGGGGCTGGAATTCCAGCAGCGGACGGCACAGACCCAGGGTTGCTGCCCCCTTCCCTTTAGAAAGGGAGTGAGGGGGAGGTTTGCAAAAGAAGAACAGGTATTTTTTGTTTCCAAACCCAGGTTGATTTTTATTTGATTTTATTTTGGTGCGGAGCGATGCACAAACCACTTACTCCGAAGTAGTCTCATTGAAGGGGCTCACTCCTCTCCGGAGTAAAGCGGTTTGTGGATCGCGGCCTCTGTTGCGTGTGTGAAATCATTTCGGCCTGATCTCCATCTTTTTCCTCAGTCGTCCTCTGAAATCCATACCCTTCTGCATCTCAGCTCTCCTTTGCTGATCAGGCCCTTGGGTGTCTTTCATCTCGGAAGCCCAGAACCCGACATTCCTAGAGCTCTGCTAGAACGTGATGCCAAAAGCAAACTGGTCTCTAAATTTAAGAGAGGGGGTATATTTTAAGAGCCACAGATTTAGAATAGATTTTTTCTTTTTCTTTTTTTGAAAGACAATATCTGTTTCCACACTTCTTTTCCTACCCATCTAAACCCGAGAACGCTATTGAAAAGACTGTGATTGCTGCCGAGGTTTTATTTATTTATTATTAATATTATTATTAATAATATGAATAATATTAACATTGGGGGTGCGGAGGAGAATGCATCAAAATGCAGGACAAATAGATCAAGGAATGTAGACATGCCATCATGGGGTTTGGAGGAGAAGGGGTTAACCAGATCTCGGTATTATTAACCTCAGGACATATTGTTGTTGTTTTACATGGTAGCAAGCTAGTCTGGGGCCTACGATTTTTCCCTATAGTCTCCTCTGACTATAGGAGGAGACTATGTTATCCCGGATTCTCTATTGTCCACCAGTGTCCACAATATTCCTTTTGGGGGGAAAGAAAACATTTTATAATAATATTTCATTTTATAAATTTGTACCTCGCCCCTCCTGCGAGCAGCCAGAAAACTTACTGGCTAAGCATTATTCTACATCGCCTCGATGTTAAAAAAGAAACGAAAAAAGAAAAGAAAAAGAAATGAGAGTTATAAGTTACTACGCCCTCTATATAATAAAAAAGTTTAAATTCTAAACTATATATATATATATATATATATACATTTTGAATGCTACCACATATGGGTCACGATCCACCACCCACTTACTCCACAGAGCTTCAATAGGACTACTCCGGAGTAAGTGCTTGGTGGTTCGCGGCCATGTTCTGTAGAGAGAGGCATGCATTTATTAATTGTCTAAATACTATCACTCAAACGGCTCTTTTAAATAACTCTGAAACAGAAACAGTGAGAGTTTAAATGGAATGCACTAGCTTGCAAAGAACATAGCTTCAGCTTTACGGATGTGCACCGAAAATCATCAATCATCATCATCATCATCATCATCATAGGCAAAAAGGGAGGAGGGGGGAGGAAACTTTTGAATACACATGCCATTCTCTCCTCTTGACAGCTATTTATTAACTATTGTGCTGGCCATTGACGTTGCAACATTGTTTTCTCTGCCTTGCTACAAGGTTATAGCATTCTCAGCCCTACATTGTTCGGTTGGGCCTTTTCCTTGCCCCTGATGCAGAGAGCAGATCCGTCAGCTATTTTAACCATCACTCTGGTAATTATATATTTTGAAAGACAAACACAAACCGGTCTGCGTGTGGCTGTTTGCAGAACATGGCATGCCATACGTGGGATCACTCTCGGCCGCCTGCTTATTTAACAATATCCCAGCGAATTCTCTTCCTTACAGTCAATAAAGAGTCCCCCCCCTTTTTTTAAAAAAAAAATCTTCCCTTCCTCATTCCTCCTGATGAGCAAATGCAAATCTCTCTCTCCCCCCCCCCCAGCATATTTTGCCTTTCTTTCAAGCTACAGATTTGAAACCTGTGGGCTGCTTAGATGACATTAGTGGTGTGGTTTTCTATATTCCCTCTCCTGATCTTCTTTTATTTAATTCTTTAAAAACAAAAACAAAAAAACCCCAACCGCATTGCAGAAAAACAGCAGCTAGCTAGTTGGGGGCAGCGCTCTTTTACATACGGGTTAGACACGGCTAGAGGCCAAGGTCAAGTTGAAAGTTGCAGTCTAGCCAATGTGAGAACTGTCATTCACAACCTCGAGCCCCTTGTCTGATTTGTTAAAAAGGAGCAGCCATGAGAAAGCTAATCTCCCTGGTTCTCTTTCCTCTCCTTCTCTCCCCCCTTCCCCCCTTCTTTCCTTCGCTCGGTTCTGGAGCTCTTTCCGCCTATCTGCCTCCAAGTTTCCAAATCTCTTTCGCCAAGTTAGGGAGAAAGCCGTGTGAAATTGTAGCTTTGAGATACCAGGCAGGCAAACTGTACTGAGTGGGTGGGGACGGGGGCATCCGGTATGCTCGCTGTTGTTGTTTACCCACTTGGCTTGCTTCCAGTTCTCTGGCCAAAGGGGACAAAAGAGATTAGATTAAAATGCTCACCCCCTAAATAGCCCCCCAAAATTGTTGGTTGGGAAAGGGGGCTTATCACAGTGGATGGGACCACTGGTATGCCGTGACTTTGCGCCCTCATAGTACAAATCATAATTAATAACTTCCCCACCTTCATCTCGAAATACTCAAAATGGATTCTGTAATCGTGTATGCTCAATAAAAAGAATATTCCAGGGATAAAGGGGGGATTTAGGCGTTTGCTTTGGTTACCCATTTCTTTTGTCAGGACTCCTGCTTCCCCACTTACTGATGCTGAGAAAGTTGTACGTTGTCAACCATTTCCACCTAAATTTGTAACTCCTACAACGTATCCGTAGATGCATAAGATCCCTTCCTAGCTTACCGAGTACCTGCAATTTAATATTAATTCCCTTTGCAGTGTGCAGCTGAACCCAGCTGAAACACCCAAACCCTAGATCCCAGAAGACAGCCTGGGGGTAAGGCTATGTTTGGAGTTGATAAGCATCCCTGTGGGTAAACTCGACTCAGAGACCAACGGGAGAGCTCTTGCTCTCCCAACGCGAGGGTTTGGACGGGAAATTAATTAATCCAGTTTTGAGGAAATCAGGGCTTGTGGATCAATTGGTTTAATTCGATCATTTACTTCCACTAGCAACTAAAAAAAAAAGTGAAAAACTAACTGACCCTGCTTATTGGGCCGAAAGAACAATAAACTTAAACATGTTTACAAAGAAGTTTCCCTTCTCAAATGTATGACTCTGTGTGTGTGCACGCGCGTGCGTGCGTGCGTGCGTGCGTGTAAAATTTCCCCACATATGTGTGTGTGTGTGAAATTTGGTGGCTTTTATATATACACGCACACACATACATATATGTGTATATATGCGTGTACAAAACGCCACACATATTTATATATTTATATACATGTATATATTGTAAACACACTATGTCCACATGTATACTGATACATATAGTGTGTATATATTTGTATATCTCTATATTTCTATATATGTGTGTGTGAAGTTTAATACACACACACACACACACACACACACACACACATGTATGTGTGTGCATGTATATATAAAAGGCACTAAATTGTGTGTGTGTGTGTATGTGTGTGTGCGCGCGTGCACACACGGAAGTTTTACACACGCACAAACATCTGTGTGTATATAAAACTTCCTAACATAGATGTGAATGTGTAAAATTTTATAGCAATATATCTATATATACACACACACATATGTGGACAATTTTATACACACATGATAGATAGATAGATAGATAGATAGATAGATGTGGATATATTTTTATACATACACATGCATATAAAACTTCCCCACACGTATATGTTTGTGTATATAATTATACACACATATATTCTATATTCTAATATATAAAAGACACCAAATTTCTGAATATTTGTATCTTTTGAATATGTGACTGCCGCATTTTGGAAAAGGAGAAACCTCTCTGTAGACGCATGCTTGCTGTTCTCTCCGCCCAATGCGCAGGCGAAATTAGTTTTCAAATTATCTTTCAAAAATTATAGTGAAAATGGATGATTAAGTGTGTGCGTGTAAAATTTCTCCACCTGTGTGTTGTATATATAAAAAATATGCACACATATGTGGGGAAGTTTTATAAACAAATGTATTTATGTACATAACAGGTGTGTGCGCGTGTGTTAATATAAGATAATTATATATAATATACAATCACTCTGAATTTTTTTGTTTGACAGAAATAGACGGATTAATTCACTTCCTTTAAAGAGAGTATTAATTCCACAGGGAGCCCAACGATGAGTTTATCTCACCATCCGCTAGGATTTTAAGACAAGCTGAATTCTTTCAGCTCTGTAATTGATCAACACTTTTTCTCAGCAGACTGCCTTAATGTTTGATTTTAGAGGTGTAGAACATTCAGGAAAGATTAACTTCTCCCCTTACTTCTCCCCTGAATTCTACTACTGTAAATTCTGACTAACTCCCTTCGGAGGAGAAGTTGGCCTAACCAATAATGGCTAAATCATGTATTCATTTGACTGACCAAGCTCAAATGGACTTCTGTCTCCCTACGACCGCCGGATTTTGACTTTCAATCCATTACTGTAAAGCATCTATTTATGGTAGAGATAGATCTACTTAAAAAAAATAAATCGAAAGTTCTATTTATTTCAAAAACAACCACCAAGCAGCTAATACTTGTAGCTAAATATGTTTTGTAAAGTGTGAGAGGCTCTTTGTGTGATCATATTGCTGCAGGTCTGGACTCAAGGCATCTTGATTTGCGATAAAATAATACATATTTTAGGAATAGTTTTGGGTAGAGCATAAAGCTGACAGAGCATAAAACCCACGTTTCTTAACTCTCCCCATCATTTTCAAAAGAGGCAATTATGATCAGGAAAAACCTGTGGAGGATAATTCGCAACATAGACTAGTCCCTGCTAACTGTCTATAAGCCCTCTCAGATAGTTCTGTAGGTTTAGGGTGATCTTAGTTACTAAGAATATCATTTGTCCTTAAGAGTCCAGAAGGCTTGGAAGACACTAGAGTAAAGTGATAGTAGAACCAGCCCTTTAATCGAATTTGATTTTCATGAGCAAATGAAATTTACCTGCCATCCCATTAATTTGGAGGAGTGCTGTCAACGCTGGTTTCTTTCATAATTTCTTCGCATCAAGGACGAAGATAAACATTCCTCGCTTGGCTTTCAAGACACTTTGCATTTAAGGATATTCATGTGTTTCTAATGGAAGTAAGCAGCTTTACGAGCAGCATTTGCAGGACATCTTAACTCTCTCCCTCCCACAGCGTGCTGGGGGGTTCAGAGATAACTGAAAATAAGATTTCAGAAGCAAATGCAGGGGGGGGGGGGGGTAAGCGTCAGGAAGACTTAAACAGGGATGAATCCCCTCACCCTAAAAATGCAGTCGTCGAAAATATGCAGGCAAAAAAAATAAATACATCAAAATCAGCAACGCTTTAATTTTATTATATATTTTAAAAAGTCAGATAAAAAATAAAGGGGAAGGATTCCTCAAACCACTTACTCCGGGGGGCTTTAATAGGAATATGGGAAGCCTTCACAGTAAGTAGTTTGAGGATCCCGGCTAAGGTGTGTTCCAAACTCTCACAAAGCTTTTCTCTTTCATCCGCACAAGTCAACACGAGTGAGCAGAGTTCTTTCTTGGTGTTTTTTTTTTCTCTCCTACCCACGCAAGAAATGGCAGGAAACATAATAATGAGCCCTAGTAAAGACTGGGGGATGATTCAGTGAGCTTTCTTTGAGTGAATGGCATGTACCTTCCTTGGCACTTTCCATCAGCTTAATGTACAGCACCCCTGAGAGATACGGATTAGTCTCTGTTTATGTTTGGCAAGCTAAACCAACAGAAGTTCTCTGTTAGATCTTGGTGGAAGAAAACGTTTTTGTATTAAACTGCTGTGTATATACACTGATAAACAGAAACATACGCTTGGAAGGTTACTGGAAGCAGCAGTTTCCTGATAAAGTCCCTACCTACCTACCATTTCAATGCATGTTGCCAAGCAAAGAGAGACGGACACTGTGCAGTCTGCCCAAGCGGTTTGGGCAAACAGGACAAAGAAGATCTATCATTTTACAAAAATGCATGATGGATAAAGGCCCCACTCCGCCTTTCCTAGTGGTGCAAAGGTCTTAAAGGGCGAATTACGCCTTCTGATTCAAAAAAGCGCCCTGCTATGAGGGTCATGCATTAAGCATACAATAGCCAATAGCATTGTTGGGTTAACTACTGCCCGCCAGGATCTGGCATTTTGGGGTGGGTTTCGCTTTGTACTTTATCTGCTTCCCGGTCACAGTTTTGGAAAGCAAACCCGGAGCAGAGCAAGGAGCTCTTTTTGCGTCTCCACGCCACTTGTGCTGGGAGTTTATATTAATTGCTACCACATGATGACGTGCGACATTGTGTTACAGGCGGATTCATTCCAGTGGAACCTATTCCTATCCTGGCCCTCTCTGCTTCCCAGTCGCAGCAGGCCCCTTGTAGCCTTCCCTTCCCTTCGGAGAGAAGGTTGAAGGCGTGGATTTTGCAAGATGCAGCCCTGCCAGCTCCTCTTCCGCGCGGGTTTCCTCGGCAGAGCATTCCTTCAATCGCGTGGCATTTACATAATAACGCCCTAGTAGGATTGCCCGGCAGCGGCTCTTGACTTTCGGAGGCGGCAGACTCTTCACCTAGGTGAAAAGGGGGAGACTAAAAACCGAAGAGATTGTATCCAGGATCCAGAGATGGGACCGAGAAAGCAAGGGGCAGTCTGGCTGTTACTCGGAGGCCTGGATTAGGATACACAACACACCCTCCACCAGCACGTTCCTGTTGCTTTGTCAGATGGGATTTCAGCAGTCCAAACTTTGGGTTAAGTTTACCTGCATCGCTTCTGCATCTCCTCCACTTCTTTATTTCCCCCAATGCTCCCACTTTGGGAGCAGCCTATCTTGCAAGCAATAGCGGCCCCCTCTTTCTTTATGGGAGAGGGGGCACCTTCACTAATAAGACTGAGCAGAGACTACCATGCACCGCCCCCTGTCATTTCTACTGCTCGGGAACACTGGAGCACTTGGCCTTTCTGACACTAATTTTGGGACGACTCGAATAGTATTTATGGGGAACAAATACACCCCACGCCTCCCATAGCACCAGGCCGCCTATGGATCACGCCATTGCCCTGGGGGAAAGTTACCTCCTCTCCCTGTCCCATAGAACTCTAGACACAGGGGCAGGGCTCTGCTGCCCCTAAGCCCCAGCACGATGAATAAAGACAAAGTTACCCGCTTTACTGCTCGGTTGTGGAAAGCAGAACAAAAGTCACAGCTCTTTTTCCGAGCTCGGAAAATACATGACATTGCCTGGGTAATCATCCCGACATATAAACCTGGGCTCGAGCAATCCGGGTTTATCTGTAACCTCTGAGGTTCGGTTTAGAATCAATTCCCAGTCACCCTGTCTGATTGGCTAGACCTGATGCGACGAGAGATCTGATCATGCTGAGTTCGCCTGAGAGGGTCCTGAGTGTTATGTGTCTGAAATCACTCTACCAACAGAGCGGTCTGTCCCATCCCCACTGAAGCCAAGAAGGATCTTTCCATTGCGCGCAGGGAAAGGTCCCGGGGAAGACAAGGGACTCTCTAGGGTTTGGCCCTGAGAGATTCTACTTGCCTACCTGAGCGCAGAGATTTCGGATTGCTCTTCGCTGTGGGCACCAGATGTTGCCTGAACTACATTCTTCTCCGATGGGTGATCCCAGTCAATATTCTCACTGGCTGCTATTTTTCAGCAGTGCCCGTAGCTTGCGAAGACACCTGTACAGTGTTAAAGGGCACTGGTGTGTGTGTGTGTGTGTGTGTGTGTGTGTGTGAGAGAGAGAGAGAGAGAGAGAGAGAGAGAGAGATATTTGGTCTGACTTCAAATAATGATCTCTAATCCTCAAAGGTCTCTCCGAGCTCAGCAGGTCGATTCTGAGTCCTGCCCTCCCCCCCCCCCCCTCAATATTGAGCCTCCTGTAAAAGGAAATTGGGAATAAACCCTCCTGATATCGGATTTTAGTAGGGACTAAGGTTTCAAGAGCAATTGGGGGGGGGGGGATTCTAACTTGATGAGTTGGAAAAATACACTCCCATCTACAAAAAAATTGTGTATTGATAATCCGATAATCAGCGTCCTAAAATATATTACATTGATATTGAACCTGTTATCTTCCTCCTACAGATCTATTTCATCTGATGTTTTACTTAAATATCTCTATTTTTCAGATTTGTTCAAACGCAGGGCAGAAAGTGAAAAAGCATCCCCGCAGAGAGCTGCTGCTGCTGTTTTAATACCGAGGAACCGAAAGGGTTACTTTATTCGAGTCTGTGAATGAACTTCAGGGGTAATAGTCCGCTCCAGGGGAACATATTTCTATAAAAAATAATGAGAGGAGGTGGGCTACCTTATCTGTACAGTGTTATCGTCATTATCGCGACAAAGGGGCCACAGAAACTGGATCTCGGGGGAAGCAAAGGTCATTAAAATAAACCCCTTCCCAGCTCTGAATAATTTACCCTGACACGGGATCAATAGATATTAGTCCCCATCTTTAATTTCCTTTCCCTGCTCTACAAAATGCAATTATACTTAAAAAAAACCAACAACAACCCCGCAGACATCAAGAGGCAAGACGTGTACTTAAAGAGTACATTGATTAGAATGAATTTTAAAAGGGGCAGCGCTGGTCGTTGGTCAGAGTTGCACTCGCTGTTCCACAAATAATGAAATAGCCAGTAGGTTTCCTACCAAGAGACACTATGGCTGTGATCACAAAGCACTTACTCTGGAGTAGCACCACTGAAACTCAGGCTGAAGGCATGACGCTAACTTCACTTTAACACTGTTTTAATATTTCGTATGCATGTTGCAGGGCTGTATGGGTGTCCTATGCAGCCCTGCAACATGCATATTAAATGTTAAAGTGGTGTTACAGTGGAGTTAACCCTTATGTCTATTTTCACCCTGATAGGTGGGGCTTCTCTAGAGCAAGCACTTTGTGGATCGTGGCCTCAGTGTTTGAAACCTAACCCTAACCAATGACAGGATATTTTCATCTCGGAATGAATACTCCCTTTGGCTGAATAATAATAATTATTGATAATAATATAAATAATAAATAAAATGAACAAGCCGGATTCGTGGCTAATAAAATCTGGGTTCCTGATCTGAGCATTGTGCTAGGAAGGAGGAGGAAGGATTTGCCATTAAACAAAGAAGCCAGTACTTAACATAAAAACCATCTAAACCAGTTTCTATTTCCTTCCTCCTCCTGTATCTCTCTCCGTTTCCACTGCTTCCATTTTCCTTTCTCTTTCCGGCCTCCTGTCTTTCCCTGGAGAGGAGGTGCCCTTAAGAACCCTGCCTACTCCTTTTGGTTTTGTGCAGCGCCTAGCACCCCGAAACCACTCCACCCCCCACCCCCACTGGAGACCGCTACTGAGCCAAGCCTGGGTTAAATATAGTCTAAACTCCGGAACATGGTCAGGACCCTCTGATCCCAAAGGCAACAATCCCATTGACTTCTGTGAGGTGGTTTTTAAGCCGGGTGAGACCCATTTCAGAAGGACTGACTTCGGAACCCACCAATCCCCATGCCCAGTAGAAGAAATTGTCCGTTTAGAGGTGAGAATCCAGTTTGAGCCAGGAGGTAGTAGAAACACTCATGGTAGGGAGTCAAAATGGCTGAGGCAATCAGAGACTGTCAGTGACACTGGGGGTCCACTTACGGGGGGTGGGAAGAGCCCACAAGTGAGTCCAGATCTAGGATTAGCTCCTTTCTAGAAGGACTGAACAGAAACCTGTATTTATCAGGTGATGGGTGTTTTCCTCAAAGGTGACGGTAGGGGGACATGTGGGGTATGTGCCCTCCCCCGATTTTCAGAAGCCCTATAGAACCCTATTGAACCCCTGCCCAGACCCCCTGCCCAGTCCCCATTCCTGTGCCTCCCCCACTTATTGACAGTTCCCAGTCACTATTTCCTGGTTCTGTTGAGAGTCGGAGCAGTGCGGAATCCAGGGGCGCTGGGCAAAATGGTGATGTGGGCCCCCTCATAACCGAGGAATAGTTGACTGTGTTGACAATGTAACTAACAGCCCCATCAGAAAAAGGGAACGGATTCTTTAATTACTTTTTGATGTTCAGTGAAAAAGAACATCCCCTTGGGGGCCTCTCTGTATTGCAGGCACACATGCTATGCATACAGGGTTATTTCTAGTTTATATGTGGGCCCTCGATAGATATTTAGCCTCTCTGATTTTCACATTCATATTGTCATTTCTATTATTTTCAGCCCTGAATCTGAGGTTTCCCTGGATTTAAGCAAAGGAGGCCTGAAATGCAAAGTTTCTCTTACTGCATTGTGTGCAGCGCAAGCTTGTAGCTAGGAGACGGTAGGGGAGGTTACTGTCCCCCTGTAAATTTCTCCCTCCTGTCCCCCTGTAAATCCCCCCCCTACAGAAACCAGATGTGTTTCACGCTTTCCCCCTCGGATTCTTATTCTGAAGAAATGACACTCCCCCTTCCTTGTCATGCAGTATCTTCCCCAGGCCCCTTCACCCCCTAATGCCCTAGCTAAGGGTCCGGTGTGGAGGAAGGACATAGCCACACAACTGACCATTGTGCGAGCAGGCTAATCAGAGAGAAAACAGGCCGATTAGTTACATTGTCGAAAGCTGCCTGCAGCCTAATAGTGAAAGGACTTGACTTGATGCCAACATCGCTTGCAGCTTTCCATAACAACCTATATCCCAGGCCGAATAATTGCAGCTGTGAAACAATGCGGGCTAGTCTCCAGTTAAGTACATCCCTTCACAGATATCTGAAGAGAAAAGAGCCCAGCTTCAATTCTCGGCCGTGATCAACAAACCACTTACTCCAAAGTAGGGCTACTCCAGACTGCAGTAAGTGGTTTCTGGATCCAGACCATTCTGTCCGGCAGGCAGCTTTAACTCTGGTTGTCTGCTACGGGTGAGCTCCTTACAACCCGCTAGCAATTACCTGCTTTCATCCACTTTGGGAAAGTCATATTTCTTGAAATTTCTTAGTGCCGAATGTAGGGCTGCGCTGGGTTCTAATGCCATCGCCTCGGTTGGATGAGAGCCACAAATTGTCACATCGCATAAGATATGGAAAGGCGGATGACCATTGGCCTCTAAAGTGAGAGCAAGAAGGAATTATCCTGCACCTCTTCTTCCTTCGCATCTAGCCCCGTCTACATAGAGCTGGTTGTTATTATTAATTATTATTAACATTAGCATTAACATTCACATTTATATAGCGCAAGCAATGTACGTGGTCCGGTCCCTGCCCGAGAGCTCACAATCTAAAGACAGGGGGAGGGGAGACAGGGAAGAGGGAACAGAGGGAGAGACGGGATGCAACATTCATGAGGATGCGAGAACTCGGGTACATGTTCTTGGCTTGGCTACAGAGAACTGACTCCAACTGAACTGGGCCTCCCTTTATACCCCAGCCAAGGGGCGGCGTTTCAGTGCCCTGCAGGCCAAGTGCCAAACTAGATCAGAGGGCGGTTTGTTCCAGATCAGTCATCATCAACAAAGCCAGGATTAAAAATAAAACGCTGGCGGAGGATGCAGTCTCCTAGGAAGTCACCACAGCGTGTCAACCACTGCCAAAATGTGACCTGCTGATCCATGCGTATGTCCAAAAGCAAGAACTCTTGGGCAACGAGACTTTCTGGGAGTCTTACCGTGGGACAGCGTATCCTCAGAGAAACCAGAGAATCCCCTTGGATGACGTGGGCTGAAGTCAGCAGGCATTTGGCAAGTGAATAAGAATACAGTTAATTTCCGGGAAGAGGAACTGGAGGGAGAGACTGTTCCATACCGGTAGCCGCTCCTGGGGGTTTCTAAAATAGAGAGGTAGACGATTATGATGACGTCCAACTAGCCAAGAGCCTTTACTTAATTAACCTTGGGTCAATCGCTTGCCTTCTATGGAGACGGTATACAAATATCATGAGGGAATAGAAACCGTGTTGGCAACGTTAGCTGGGAAAGGGAAAACCGTTGACCAAATTCCAGTTGGCTGAGTCAGGAGGTGGGGAGGGGGCAATGTGGAGAAGGAGTAAAATTAAAAATTGGGACCAGGCCCTTCAAGCCTGTGCAGAGGAAGAGGGACGTCATAGCCTAGGATGAAACTCGCAAGATATAAACAAAAGCCTCCCTAACGCAAGAGGAGAAGCAGTCCAACTTGATCTTGACAATTTGGCTGAAATGTTGCTGCCATGTACATAGAGCATATACAGCATATCATTCATGCGGCATAGAGCTGAATATATACAGCTCAGAAACCTTCCTCTCATGTAAACAACAAAACCAAAACGCTCATTAAAGTGCTTGAAATAGCAGCCCCTGAAGAAACTGAGTCACGAGGCTAAAAGGGAAATTCCTTTTAGTTCTGCCAATATTGTTGAATACTTGAAAGGAGAGGCATAAAGTATACTTGAGAAATTCTCTCGATACCCAAAATATTAATTTATGCCCGGAGTGGCCAAATCTAGGCGACTAAAGCCACACTGCTCCGTCCCGGTGGAGCTCAGCACCCGCAAAGTCCCATCCAAACCATCGGGAGCTGCAGGCGCTCAGCAGCAGATGTGAGAAGCAGTCTACTTTTATTGAGAGACGCTTAACTCTGGAGCTGGGAACGTAGCCTCAGGCACCCAGGACTGAGAATGTTGGCCAGGGGCCCAAATCACGAACTAAGCAGCAGGAGAGAAGTTCATCCGGAAGGGGAAGTCTGCTGACTAGGAAGAGATCATATCTTATCCCGGAAAGGTGAGACCCCCAAAGAGCCTGGGGAGGGGAGAGAAAGGTTGTCTGTCAACATTTCTGAACGCTCCTATTAGATAGCAGTGCAAATTGTCTTTCTGCACATACACTGCCCCGCAGGGAGGGTACTTAGATTCATTTAAGCAGAGAACTGAAAATAAGGAAAAACCAAAGGAACCTCTGATTCCCCCCCCATGAGATTGGAAAATAAATTTAAGAAACCTGGACACTGTCGTGGTATCCCCACCAGGACTCCTCTAAGTTGGAAAAGGTCCTTTCTACTGGTTGGCTCTGTCCTGCCATTCAGATTTCTGAAGGGAGATCAGCTCAAGAGGCACTGCCTGGTCCCAAAGTCCTCCCATCCCACCTCTCTAGCTAAGCCCACCCTAAGCACCAGGATAAACTCGGTTCTGAGTGTGCTTCCCAACCACAGAGCCAAGGCACGTGTAATCCAGAGCTCCCCCCAAGGACAGGTGGTTGAGGGCATCTGCCAACTAGCTAAGACACACAACTCTGGGCCAGGAAAGCGAGCAGGAGGTGTCTAGCAACGCCAGACTCCATCTGAACTTTTAAGTTGAGTTCTTGGCCTGCCCCTTGCATGCTCCGGTCACTCTACTAGAAACCAGGTGAGCCTGCTAGCCTTTAATAGATTTGCATAGACCTAGAGGCGGCGGAGTTCCTGGATTTCGAGGCCCCTTGGAAAGGTGGGCAGAGGCAGGCAGTGTGCCTGTTTCTGGGGTGGCCATAGTCCACTTGAACTTGATCCGGGGAAGGATTGGGTCTTAACACTTCCATAGGGCCATCCTGCGTCAGACTGGACAGTTGCGGGCGGAGGGCGGGTACAAGAAGTCCGGGAGTCACAAGCTGGTCTTCTCCAGCCTGCAAATAGCAATCCCAGAGGGATTCCAGAGACTCCATCTCAGGGTGGATGCATCCGGGCAAATCCTGTTTGGTTTGAGTGGAGAGCCAACAGGCTGGGAGCTTGTGAGGAGCCTCAGAGGAGGAGGCAGGGGAGGGATCCGGAATGCCTGGGGAAGAGCCTTTGCTGTCTGATGAATCAACCCTCCCAGTTGCAATTGCCAGAAGTGTCCACCAGGTGTCTTCGCAGCTAATGCTAATTGAAGGGCTCTGTCTCCCCTCCCCGCCCCCTAGCAGTGTGTCCCGGATCCCCCGGCTCTTTGAAGTCCCCTCGCCCGCTTGAAAATGAAATGCTTTCTTTTCATTTCCCCCCACCCTCCATCCCTCCTCTCTCTCTTTGCAGGGGTTTGTGGAGCTGAGATTGGGATGGAGCTGGGATTTCTCCGCACCGGGGCTCTTGGCTGTACGGCTTGTGCAACGGGAATCTGTTTATTGCCTTGGAAGTGTTTAACTAACACGGTGGAGCTGGGCAGACACCTCGGATTAAACATTAATCAGCTCGAGCCAAGGACGCCCAGGTGGTAAATGAGTTTTCCTTTTACCTTTTCACTTTAGGAGAAGCGACGGTCCAAGGGTCAGGTTAGAGACGCATCCTGCCTCCTTGAAGCCCCCGATTATCGGCTTAGCTCGGGGACTTTCTTTTAGACAGACTGGGGCTACTTTAACCTTTTTAAAAAAAAAAACACCTCACAAAATAAAAAAAAAAACCTTCAGGAAGCAAATTTCTAAGGAAGGATGGGTGCAGGTCTCATTCACTGAAGCCAAATTTGAGTTCAGTGGGTTCCAGATTACACTGTAAGTGTAGCAGGAACATGCAGCTCTCTCTTCCACAAACCACTGACTCTGGAGGAGACTCACTGAAGTAGACTCAGTGATGTGTGGATCATAGCCAAAGAGATAGAGAATGATAAGACACATGCATTGGATCCATAACAAATAAAAACTGGAAGCTTTCGAAAACACTTGCGCATTTTTCTTTGGGCTCAGTGAGTGGTTTTAAGGATATTTGGAAAATTTAGGAAAAATTGGATTTGGACATTTAAAGAATCTAGGGCGCACCCTCCACCATTAAAGGCAATGGGAGGTGAGCCTTAGACTTCCTTCCATAGGTGGGAGAGGTTTGCTCTCGGTTTAAATTCTCTCATTCGGGTTGGTTTGGTTTTCGCTGGATTTTGTATCTGATTTTGGACAATACTATTGCAGCCAGTCTTGCATACACTGTTGATTCTATAAGCATCGCTATTTACAGAAGATACATGTTGAAGATACATGGTCCAAAATCTGGACAAACAAATCAGGGACTGTTTTTATGTGATCTAAAATTACCTCGATTTTGGTAACAATGACAAGGGAGTTAGAGCTGAGTTTTGTTTTACTGTCAGTGAGATCGACACCACTTTTTTTCTAGGTTGATTTCCCCCATGGTCATCGCGATTGGGAACCAGAGCTTTTCTTCGTTATTGGAGCCCAGGGAGCTAAAAAGTCAGGATTTGCCCTTGGAGTCTTAGGCATTTGGCATAAATACAGAAGAGTCCTAAGAATCACAGTTGCTCTTTCACACACACCTTCTTTCCACCTTCGGATTTCCACACTGAAAAAATCAACAAAGCACCCACAAAAGCAACACTGTCAGCGGTGTTAGGGACACCCGTTGTAAATTGTTTGGTCAATTTACAAACCGAGGGCAGGCCAGTTCAGCCAGATTCAACTCCATTCTTTGCCCCCCACCCCACCCCTTTTCTCCCTAGGGCTGCCCCATCGCCTGCAGTGACTGTGTGTATGTCTTGTTTTCTGCACAGTTTCTTTACTGGAAACAATTTGCACTGGGTTGCTCAGTTTCACCCAATTGGGAAAACTTTTCTTTAGGACAAAAAACAGAATGGAGTCTTCAATATGAAGGGAAGGAAAAAAGAACTAAAATAAGGGTTAGCATTTCTCAGGGAGGGACCGATTCGGGTTAGTTACTTAACTCACATCGATTTTTTTCATAACTTTTAAATTCCTGTATAGAATGGCATCCTACTTAGCAACAATAGAGCTAGAAACCCCATCCCTGCCTAAACTGATAGACTATTGTGCTTTCCATGATAGACAATGTAAACTACAAGGGATAGCCACCAAACCCATAAACACCCCACCCCTGCCCCCACCCAAAACGGGCTGATCTGGCACCAGAAATCAAGAGATAATGTAAAGTTTTAACTTTCACTTCGTCCTCCCTCCCATCAATTCTCCTCTACGAGTAAGTCGAGTCCCAACGTATTTATTTCTTGCATTACACCGTTGATCCTGATCGTCGCAACTGATTTATGGAGTCCCCAAACTATTCATTTCTTCGGCACATTTGCAACACACACACACACACACACACACACACCCCTCAAATCCAAAGCGCCTGTGTTTTATTGTCCAATCTGTCTGCCCTTTGTAATTATGAATTCAAGATGTTTGGGGTTTGAAAATGCACTAATTGTTTTATACACAGAGCTCTTGCTTGTGAAAGTCACTTCTAAAAAAATCAATCTGGAATTAATTAACTGGTACAGTTGAGAACATTATGTTGCTTCTACTGTAAACGTGTCTTTACACCTTTACAAGGCGTTCCCGAGAACTTACCAACAAACTAAAACTGTTACAGGGCAGCGGTAGGAATTCCACACACCCACACACACCCCTTCCATTTCATCTTTATAGACCCTACGTTTTTGTTCCTTAAAAAGTCTTGTTCTCCCCCCTCCCCTGCCCCCGCAACCAGTGAAGACAGTGGAACGGCAGCGCCGCAGAAGCGATTTCTCTCAGTATCACACAGCAAAGCTAGATTGAAGAGGAGTGCAGTTTGGAAATACCCAATGCAGCAGAAGCAGCAGCACAGGTTAACTACTTCTGCTGCAGGCAGAAATGTATCCAGGCACAATGGCTAGTCACAAGCCGAAAAACTACAGTAACACTTGATCCTGTGGGGGCTAAGGGGTAGGAGACTTAGTCAGTTAGATGGGAAATGGGTCAGTCAAAAGCCGAGATGGAAAGGAGCATGAATCTTGCTGTGAAATGGCCCGATGGAAGGAAATCACCACAGCTCAGAAAGGAACATAAAAAGTTCCTGAAGGCTGCCCTTCATGTGCTGCACTGTAGCATGAACAGTAGCTTGGAATGTCCGCGCGCTCCTTGCCATCTGGACATAGCGTCCTAACCAGTGTGTGTGTGTGTGTGTGTGTGTGTGTGTGTGAGAGAGAGAGAGCTCGCAGCGCGCAGGACTCTCTTCTTCCTCAAGCTGGCCAGTCCCACAAGTAATTCTTCCCAACGTCACCTAGCCTGCCCATCTTTTCCTTCGAAGCCCCCTAATCTTTCCAGACTGAGCCTGCCAGCTACTCCTGGCCAGCGACGCCCCCAGTAAGGAGCTGAGTTTCGGAACCCATTTTCTGTTAGTCCACAATGAACTGTATTTAAGTTCCCCCTGCAAGTGTTTCTGTGCCTTCAGGCTTTGCTAGCGATTTTTGTTCAGTGAGGAATGACTCGCGGGCAAGCCTCGGTACAAACGCCCGATTCACGGGGAAGTTGCAGGATGGGGGCTGCTGCTCGGTAGCCTTGGTTTTGTGAATCGAGCAATTATTTATTTTTAAAAACGTGGCCAGTCGCCTCGGGAGATCACCAGGTCCCACTCAAAATGTGAGCGACAACTTGACAGCTAAATGCCAAGAATCTCAAAAGTAGGTTCTGTCTGGTGAGATCAGCCTGGTTGTATTCTCCAGCCCCTGTTTCCCTGTGAGGCTGCTGGGCTGGGAAATCGTTACAATATACTTATAGAGAGGGGTTGTTGGGTGCAGGCGGATTTTTTAAATTACACATACATTTCCAGAGAGCAATCAAAGTCATCCCTTCTGCTTCATCGGTGAGCAAGGTTTCAATCCGTTTAGGAGTGGTGAAATTGGCTGCTATTCTTTGGTTGTGAATAATCTGAGGAATTCATAGAATTCTAGGTTTGGAAGGGACCGGTGTAATTCTCCTGTGATCACCCCATTGAAGAGACTCTGTGTGTGTGTGTGTGTGTGTGTGTGTGTGAATACGAAGTAATAATAGGACAATTAGATCCCCCTTTCCCCCAGGTATCCATTCTGCCCGCGTTTAGCATATGCAGCATTCTGGGGGAGAGCTAAGAAGCCGGTGGGAGTGACTAAGATTTATGGCGAGGGAAATTGGTTGCTTTTGGGAAAGACAGTATGTGTTGTCAGTTCCCGAACACTCTTGGGGTCTCACGGAATGTCAGACTGGGTCCAACATGACTTAGGGGTAACCTACTCTGGAGTAGCCCTGTGGAAGTCAGTGTGACTACTCCTGAGTAAGCAGTGCGAGGGTCACAGGCAGCCCTTGTGTTTATATTTGTGGTGGGTCTTTCCTCTTGATCCTTTTAGTCATTGGGGTGGATGTGGGTTTCATAAAGAAATTGCAACCGATGACCCGGCCCCCAGGGAGGTGTAGACCACTCTGGAGGCAACATGGAACTGGTCGAAGGAAGAGCCACGTTAACTTTACCACTGGTAAACCTGGAGTCATTCCATTGATCTCAGCCTAAGTGTATGAACTCCACGCAGGTGAGTAATGGGGATTCTCCTCATTCCCAATAAGGACCTGACCAGCTCCCTTTAAAGGAGGAACATCAGCGGGGCCACTTGCTTGATACATGACAGATTAAAGTTGCAATTCCTCCACCATTAAAGCCCCTGGGAGTGTTTTGCTATTGACTCCAGCCAGCCCTAAAGGTGCGATCCTGTCCTCACTGAAGCCAATGGCTCAGATTCCTCTTAAGAGTTCAGTAGCCTCTGACTTTGGGTTATCCTGACTCAGAGGATCAGAGGACTCTTCTTCCATGGTAGTCAATGGAGTTGTGCCATTAGTTTAGAGGGAGCCAAATTGTCCAAATGCACGCCTCTCAATCCAAGGACTGCTCTTGAAACGTGTGCTTACTGCTGGCTCAATACGATGTGAAATCCACACTCACCAGAAACGTACCTGCTCTTCCCCCTTGACTGACAAGCTGATTTATTTATTTAATTAATTTATTATTACAGTTGTATGCCGTCCCTTCCTGTATTAGCATCTCACAGCAGCTAACAACATTGAAAACACATATTAACATTTATTAAAAATCAACATTTTTTCCCCTGGACCCCTGATTAATAGCGAAGGGTGAGATCCTGGCTCCCATGAATTGAGGGGCAGAACTTGATTTCCAGTGGAGGCAGGATTTCCATGTAAAAGTCTTGAAACTTTGCAGGGAATAACTTCGGATTTCCTCCTGGACAAGAATTGGACTGAGCTTGATTGAAGTCAAACTGGGAAGTCTCATTAAAGATGACCGTGGTTGGTCTGATGATTATCCCTGGGATGAGTACTATGATAATATGCTAAACGCTTTATTTACACCTGGAGAGACATTTGCGGGCTAGAGGACTAGGGGAGAAGGCAAAGCAAGGAGTGGTTGGGACGGCTGAGCGGAGTTAAGCTTAGGATACCGCTACATTTTGATTTCTAGCACTATTTAACCCCCTCCCCCCAAGGTTAAAGGATGCAAACCAGGGTTAACTGGCCTCCCTGACAGGAAACTGGAAAAAAGGCTTCAAGATCTGAAATACGAGCGGGAATCTCAGCTTCAGGATCCTGTGCTGAACTTGGAGTTCATAACTCAATATCGCCCTAAAGGGAAATGTTTCCTGCGCAGGCAGCCCTTACACAGAGGAATGGCGTTCAGGAAAGGGTGGCTGAGCGGGAAATGCCTTCCGAAAATTACACCTTCGGTAAATGGAGCTGGCCGGCTCCTTTGAAACAATGATTCCCTCTCCCCCCGCTCCCTGTCTTGCTTGATAGGAACCACAATTCCCTTCTCCTGTCTTTTTCCTAAAAACTCCCTCGAAATGTTTTGATCTAGGGAAGAATTTGCACTTCATTTTGCCACACACCCCTCAGAGTTTTACGCTTTAATAAAGTGTGTTATTTTTGCCCTGTATTATTACCTTCACATCATTCCTTTTTTAATCTGTGAGAATGCTAAAAAACCCAAACATGTTGATGGCAGAAAGTTTCCCAGCCTAAGAGTCATGCACTGTTAATGAAGAAAAAAATCTTTTACTTTGATCGTCTACTAAGAAATATATACAGATATATTCCTTAAAAACAAAAAGACGGACTGCTAATTGGTCTGTGCAGTTGTCTTTAATCTCACAAACAGCACTTGGATCTTAACCGAATTAAACAAAGCCCGATGAACGAAAAGTAAACATGGCTTCCTACTAAAACTAGCTTAACGATGGCAGGTTGAGCGGTATCTCAAAAGCAGCGATTAAACGGAGGCATCCACGGCATGGGGAATAAAAGCCCCCCCGTCCACCGGTGGCTATCTGGCCCTGGTTTTTATGCTCAAGGCCAAGCGATTCACAACCCAGTACTCCCCAGCGACTCCGGGGTACAGTGGTTTGTCGATCGCAGCTCAAATCTTTAGGCAGATTTAAAGGAAGCATTTGACATCTTGTGCTAGGAAACGATTGCTTTAACAGAAAACAGGCGACTCCAAGGCTAGATCTGCGGGTAAATGCCGAGGTAGGCTAGAAGGAGAGAGATCCATAATCCATCCAGGAGCTGCACCCGTGGGAGTGGGAGTCGGTGGCGGCTGCTTGGGTTTCCCGGGTTCTCCGCCCAGGATAATTATTCTCGTAAAGTTGGCCTTATATGGCCCCTAGTGTAGAGGTGACACTTCTTCAACCCCTAAATATGGCCCCGGGAGAATCTCTGGTTTCTCTGGAAGCAGGATCGGGGACACGGTTTGTTGGCTTTATTTCTAGACACTCCCCTGGAGCTAGCTCCTCAGCCGAGCCTGGTCTAGCCACCTTCCAGGTTTACTTTCACAGCGCAAGCTACCGAACTTCGGAAGCGTCCACTAGCGAAAACAAGCTGCGAGCCACAAATCCACTTTACTCCGGAGTAAAGTCAAGGTTTGTGGATCGGGGCCAGGGGCTCTCTCCTGGTCCCAGCGAAGTCACTGGAGTCAGGATCACTTCCGTTTCCCCCTTGTGTGTGCAATGCTCTTGTAAACAGCAACCCCAGCGCCAGGGAGCGAATCGCCCAGTGTCGCTCTCTTCCAAGGATTTCTGCAAACAGGTGAAGAATTAGTGGAGCCAGCCCAAGAGCGCTGCGGTTCAGATCGCATGCGGAGGGAAGATTTAATCTCCCGTTTTCACGTCGGACACCTCAGAAAGCCCTTTGAACAAATATTTAGTTTCCAGGCAATAAAGGCGCGCTGTGCAAAGAGAAAGCTTTTAGGCGTTCCAGCTGAAACTCGTTCCCGCGGCTTGCCTTGTGTGCACTCACCAGCAGCAGACTTGACCCGGCCTGGGGAACTTACCTTTCACATCAGAGGCCCTGGGGACGCCAGTCCAGCCAGAGCTGACCCCCACCCCACAGATCGAGACCCCTGCTTTATGGTTAACTTAGTAAGAGTAATGGGGAGGGGACTGAATGAGAAGCAGGGGTTTGTGGTGTGGGGTGAATGTCAAGGGTGGCAGTGCCCCCTATATGCCTCCCTTAGCTTCGAGCCTGTTAGCCTGATTTTGTGCTGTTACTTTTTTTGGGGGGTGGGTGGGTGCTTTCTATCAGTTCTAATTTTAAAGCAGCTGTTTGGTAGGGTCACTGTGCTTTATTGGAGCAGCCCCGGAAAACAGAAGGGAAAATCCCAGCAACATTTCCTGGGTCAGGGAGAGGAGCTGTCTGAGTTAAGATGTCATTACAGTGCTTTTAGCTGAAACCTAAGAGCTTATTTACTGCTCTGTCAGCAGAATGGGGAGTGGAGGGGCGGGGGGAGGCGCAGCAACGATCCTACAGAAATACTGCACCAGAGAACAGGTTTCTTCCACTTATAAGGAAGAGAAAGCAAAGCCAGCCCTTGTGCTAGCGGCTCTGGCATGGGACAGACAGCCAGGTGACAGGGCTCTTACCAGGCAGCCCAGCCTTGTGGAAGGCTTTTCCAGGCATCCTCTCCAACTGCTCAGCCAGCATTTATGGCTGGGATAAAGCAGAACACTGGGCAGGACTCCCTGAAGGAAGGGAACCTTTCAGTGGAGTCATCAACCTGTCACCAGTGCAGTAAAGGTGTGACACACAAAAGGGCTGCTGAGAGACAGAGCTGGATTGGGGGGGGGGGCTCCAGTCACATGACATGGGTCAGGGGGAAGATTGGCTACACCCCTTTCACATGACAGTGGCCAGAATCCACTGGCTCAGCTTCCCTTTTCACTTTGCCAAAGCTACCAACAGCACATAAAGGTGGACCCAAACAAAAACTAGCCACCACATAATAAGGCAGCCAGATAATAAAAAAAAAAGACCCAGAGACTAGACTGCCAGGTGGAGCAAATCTTCCTGCAGATGAGAGGGTTATTCGGCCTCTTCATAATCTAGGATCTCTAGGGTTCAGTGGCTTTTGATCACTTGTTAGGGTTGCCAGAGGACACAAAGTTGATGGGACACAGGCCCATATACTGGGAATCCCCCACCCATCCTAAGGGGAGAAAACCTTTGAGCAGATTGTGTTCCACTTCTACGGCCTTAAGGTTATAAATCTGCCATGGTACTGAGCCCCAGCTATAGATGCTCACCTACCACCAGCTCAGCTTCCTGTCCTGTCTTGTATGGGCATCAGCTTTGTGTGTCAGCTGCACAGGCCTTCCCACTGTTGGACCTGCCCCTTCCCACCCTTAAAATGTCCTTCCTGATGGAGTTGCTGCTGCTCGAGAGGGTGGGTGGTCACTCGGAGTCAAGGTGATGGAGAGTGTGTGGACAAAACACACACACACACACACACATGCATTTTTCTGTCTAGCATAGAGGTCTGGGACATCCACCCTTATTTCAAAACATCACAGCTCCATAGAACTCTGTAGGACATCATCATAGCTTCCTAATGTCCCTTATTTTCAAACCTTTAATGTAGCAACCCTATATCTTAGTCTACAAATAATTCCTTCTGCCATGTGGAGCACCTTGTATAATTTAATGCCTTGTTTTTTTCATGTACCTCTGCTACAGTGCCTCTGTACCAATAGCAGTCTGGATGTCTTCAAGAAACAGTGTCGGGTTATACCATTGTCACAAAAAAGGGGGCAGTACTCTTTAAAAATGCAAGCCACATGAAACCAACCATCAGCGCTGGAAAATGTGTACATGTAACCCTGGAGGAGCACTGAAGTATGGGAAATGAAGTCATGAGTCTGAATATCACTTCCACTGAAAGTGCTTAATTTTCTCATCCCCGCTTACAAGGTAATAGCAGGGGCATAGCTACCATGGAGCAAGGGGGCTCAGTTACATGGATTCCAGGATGGGAGCCCTTTGGCAGTGGCTTGAGCACCACTAAGAGAGTTTCAGAGTGGACAGGGAGGAAGCAGGGCCAACACTCGGCCCCCACCCACTCCACACTTTCTAATGGCACTCAGGCCACTTGAAGAGATCCCTGCCAAGAAGGAAGTTGTGAGAGTGGACACAGGGGTGGAGTGCTGGCTCTGCCCCTTCCCACCCTTAAAATGTCCTTCCTGATGGAGTTGCTGCTGCTTGAGAGGGTGGGTGCTCACTCGGAGTCAAGGTGATGGAGAGGCCAAGACTAGCCAAGAACCCACTTGGGAGGGCCACCACCTAGGGAGACCTGAGGAGGGAGCATAATTGGGACATGATCTCAGGCCCAACACAACCTAGCTATACCACCGGGTAATGGAGTATCACATATTAAGAAATGTGCTAGGAGAAAGGTTACTAAGGCTGCTTGCACACGTGCTGATTTTTTGCATAAGATAATATCTCACAGGAAGGCAGGGATCATGGAAGATCCCTGATGGGCTGCATGACCATGTTTTTTCCCCTCAGGTTTTTTTGGGCCAGGGCAACATCACGAGACAATAAAGTGATCCATTATTACATTCAACAAATCCATGCACACGTTACTAGGTCAGCCTCTACACAGTCTAATTTTTGCATAAGTTAAATTAATGTTAAATTCACCACATGCACACATTCTAATTTATCATAATACAGAACTCATGCTACTGTCAGAGAAGGTTTTCACTACTCTGGGTTTTTTCAGATGTTATGGGGCCGCTTGGCCCCGTACCAAAAACAACCAAATCATCCCCCCCGGGATGACCCCGTCACGCCTAACAGACGTGCCGGGGGATCCCGGCGGGGAATCTGGGAGTGGGAGGGGCCGCACGGTGGAACGTGCGGCCGCACGGCCCCGCCCCTCCACGTTCCCCGCTGCCCGCCCTCTGGGGAGACTGGCGGGCGGCGGGGCCAATGCGGCCGCAGCGTCTGGCCGAAATCGCCACGACCCAGGATCCCGCCGGTGATCCCGGGCCATGGTGCCTGACCAGACGTGATTTTTTTTTTGTCCCCGCTGGGGATCACTTTCACCACGCTTCCCAGGAAAGTCCCCTGGGGAGCCCAGGAAGCATGGTTGAAAATGACCCCGTGTGGATATTGACTGTGGCAAACATCTGGCGGCCGCCAAACAGACATTCGAGGCACAGTGACCACAGGTGGGTATTCACTGTGGTTCACTGTGATCTCGTAACGTCTGAAAACACCCATTGACATCCATGATGAAAATCACAGGACTTTTCTTGACAAATGAGAAAAGGCACATGGATGTGTTGTTAAATCTCCCGTAGGATAGACACTAATGTGAAATAGTGTAATGTATGCAAGTGACCTAAATGCTAAAGTGAGGAACAGAACCCAGGACATAGTAGACCTACATTTTAGCTACTCAGCCACACTGCTGTGTTGCTACAGCCTTCAAGCAATGAGCTGTATAACCTACTGAGAAAGTGTGTGTCAACTCCTCTAGTGGCTGAATTGAAAAGACACTTGCTGTTATTTCTGTAGCTCAGGTAGCAGCACTTTTATCTGGAGAATTCATGATCCAGGCCTATACCACAGGGTGCTATATCTGCTGCATGTGACTGACTTTGTTTTTCAAGCTTTCTTTCTAAAAACAACTTGCTTTTTATGTTTGCACAGTGACAAAATTATTGTAAGATATATAACTGTCATTTAAATGTGAAGAAAAGTCAGATCCCTTTGGGGCAATGAGCCAGACTGGGGTGGGGACAGAATAGCCATGTGTGCCCTAGCGCAGCTTCACCACCTGTCCCCATTGTAGCTACACCCTTGATCTAGCCCATGGGGCTTTTGGAAAATTTGCAGGCATCCCAGTTGGGGAGAAGGTTCCACATCCCTTGGGATAGATGGTGGTGTCTGACTTGCTGGGAGTTGCTAGGAATAGTCTGGAGCAATGGAGTACTGTGCTTTGGGAAATGAAGGTAGTGTAGCTGAGCTGGGGACTAATGCGATGTCAGGATCAGTGTGGTCATGCTAGGGACTTCACTGATGTTTCGGGGTTGGGGGACGGAAGTCAATTCCTTCCATTTCTGCAGCAACATTATCCCACCACCAGTAGTAAGTTGCTCAGTCACTGGGAACCAGCAAGAACTGTTTTTCACAGATATTTGATTCCAGTGGCTTTGCTGTGGTTTGTTCCAGACAGACATTTTATCACACAACACTTCGTCTCAGCCAGGATGTGGTCAGCTTTTGTAAGGTGTACTGAAAAGAGCTTCTATGAACTCCTGCAATAAAATGTATAACAACAGAAATCACAGGACCTATTGAAAAGGTTCTTGGATGGATCCTGGAATTTTAAGTTATTTTACACATGTGTATGTGTTTTATATTTTCTTAGTGTACTGTAGCCACATATTACAGACAGAGAACTTGCTACATTCAGTGGAAAAAAATCTCATGCCAGAGTCTTAGATCTAGGGAAGCTGCTTTCAGCGCAAGATGAGGAGGAGAGATGGGTTATGGAGCTCAAACCATCTCCTGACGCCGATGCTCACTCTGCACCAACCTGGACCCTAGTATGGATTAGAGCCACACATAGATTAGATTTAGGGTTACTTTAATCTAGACCAACTGTCAAAGGCTCCCAGGGGGTCCTTGGCCAGCCAGGAAATGCCAGAGTGTGAGTATGTCTTAGCCATCCTGCCTTTCCCACAGTCACATCTTGTCCCTTTGCCCCTTGTGCTAGAGGCCAAGAAGTGCATGGCTGTACAATACCTGTAGGCTCTCTGAGAGAATGCTACAGAAATCAAAGAAACAGCTGGGAATAGGATATGCCTCTTTAGAGCACCTTTGTGTAGGGACATCTCTGCAAAGCTGCCCTAATGGGTCAGAATAATAGGACCTGACTCATTCTCCCTCAATGATAATACCAATATCAATAACACTTTCTGGGAGCCAGTGCAGTCCAGGGGATACTGCACTGGGCTTGGAACTCCCCGAGTCTTGAATTAAAATCTTAGTCTCTCTGAGTTGCCTTGGCCAACTCACTTCTCGCTCAGCCTCAGCTCCCTAGCTGTCAAATGAAGGGCTAGTGCCAGGCCTGGGTGGTGCACTGGAGGTCTGATGGAAGTAAAACAGTGCCTGACAGTTCTCTTAGGTTATATCCCATCGATAGGATTGTCATCATCTTAAAAAAACTATGGAAATGAATGCATAACACTTTTAATCTTCCAAGTGCCCTACAGAATCAATGACACCACACAGCACTTACATAAAATGGAATATATTGGATGTTCCCAGACATAACAATAAATCCATGATAAACCAACCCACGTTGAAATATCTTGATCCAGTACCTGTTCCTACAGGCATTCCTGTTGTTGCATTTTCCAGTGGCTACTGGACAGTCTCCTCCACCCTCCAGCTGGGGCCCAAATGGCATCATGTTTCAGTGGGTGCATGGGTTATCACAGACTTCGAAGTGGGGCGGTGTACTTAGCTGTATGCAACAGTGGCTACGTGGCTACGTACAAGTACTGGCTTACAGGCTGTCCACCCCATTTCTGAAAACACAACCTGTGGTAAGTTTGTAGTAGGATCCATGTTTTACATAACCAGACATAAAGGCCATGTGTGTTTTACTCTGACAAGAAGTACTAACATTACATCTGGTAACACCCAGCATGTAGCTCATGCTCCCAACAGAGCCCCATTGTGCAGATAGAGGACATAGAGTCAGAAATGTTGTGTAACTTGTTCAGGGAAGTGAAATAAATCAGTAGTGCAGCCAGAAACAGAATTCAGGAATCCCATGCTCCCACCCCACTCTTAAATCCAATAGACAAGGCTCTTGCTACCTCCAGACAGTGGTTGTGAGATAAGTAACTTTTATCTAATCAGTTAAAATGCTCTGTGTATTTGAACTATGCACTTCTAAAATGCATGCTGTGAAATCAGGCTATCATTGGAAGGTGTCTTCTCAGCATTAAATGGGTAGTATGTTTGGACAGGATAAAACCTTCAAAAGCAGCTAAGTGACTGAAAAGATTAACTCTCATTTATGAAAACAGATTAAGCTTAAGTGCCTCTGACTTCTAAAGAGACAGAAGTTCCTAACTGACTGAGTCTCTTTTGAAAAAGGAACTTCTGCTCCAAAGTCATTTTGTCATTTCTGAAAGTTTTACCATAGTGCCTAACAAAATGGGAGTCAATCAAAAATAGGAGTGAATGAGTGTGGTGTGTGTGTGTGTGTGTGTTTTTAAATGATCAAGGCTTGGGACTGGAGGGTCTATGGCTGCTGAGTGACACGGGTGGTGCGGGCAGCTCTCAGCATGGCTCCTGTGACAGCCACCTCGCACTCCCTCTGTCACTCCCTCGGACACTTGTGGCCAGTTCCTGTGACTTGCAAAGGCCAAGCCATGTCCCCCGCTCATAGTGCCTATGAGTGGCAGACTTGTTTGCTAGCATAGGTGTCTGCCCCAGTTCATACAGGCAGGGAATGCCGTGGCGCCCATTGCCACACACCTGTTTGGGCTTTCCCCACATAGCGCACCCCAGATTGGCAGTGCATCGTAAGTGACCATGAGCATTCTCCAGCACCACCTTCAGATGGGTGATTGGATGAGTGGCTCCTGAATGGGCATTTGTGGTAGCATATAATTTGAAAACACTGTGTGTGTGTGTGTGAGAGAGAGAGAGAGCGCGCACATATGACTGAGTAAATGAGTAGGGCATTGTCTACTTGTAAGCTGCTGTCATTTAACAAACTTCTGTTAAGCTTCTTACCTACATGAGAAAACAAAGGTCAGACCCATCCAATATGTTGTGTAGTACATGTTTGACAAGAGGAGAGGGAACAGGTAACATAACCCTAAGGGGGGAGGGGGGTCAGTTTCACCAAATCAGATGCCACTTGGGACTCTCATCAGGAGCAAGGAAGGTCTAATTAGGGGCATGACTTGCTATTTTTCAGGCATTCCATAGAAAAAAGGTGCCAGCCTTGCAAGAAGCATATAGCATGAGGTGCACCAAATCCCTCATTTTCAGATATACACAGTGCAGCTATTGATATGGTCGGATGTGCTGGTCAAGGTGACCTTAGCATTCAGTCTTGCTTCCTCCAGCATTAAAGTCAATGAGAGCTTGGTCACTGACTTTAAGAGTGGAGGATTGCACCCTTAGTGTGTGCCACCTGCACCTTTACAAAGGTTGCTTCTCAGTTCCTCATTTCTTCCTAATGAATACTATTTCCGGTCAAGTTGCTTCATTACCATGGTTGAAATGCTACAGATATATATATAGCATTTCCATGAATGTCAATCATTGCTCACAGGTATGTACAGTAGAATTTTTATTCAATGCTATTTAGGATTGCCACCTTTTGCACATTGACTCTGAGACTCCCATAGGCCAACCTGAGAGTCTCAGGGTCAAACTGCAAAAGGTGGCAAACCCTAGTGCTATTATATGTTACAACAGCAGCATTTTCACTTAGACAAATGACTATGTCTTTCCCCAGACAAACTGCCCCCTTGCCTACTGGTTTATGTTTGTACTGTTTGTACAATTGCTTCTGCTAGAATTCTTTGCTCAGGGAAGGGGATGCAGGTGGGGCAGTTCGCTCTGGGCCTCAGGTCTGACCATATAACATGGACAAGATAATGAAACTGGAAACAGAAGCTCTGAGAAGAGGGGGCCTCATTTGGCATTTTGGCCTGGGTCTCTGAAAACCTCTCCTGTTCTTTTCTGCGTTGAGAACAGAAGAAGTTCAATACTGGGTCAACCCAATGGCCCCTCTAGCCCAATATCCTGTTTCTGACAGGATGCTCCAGAGGAAGTGTACAAAACAGGGTCATTATGGGATGATGCATCCCTGGCCCTTCACTCCAGGCAATCAGAGACTACATATGAAAGTAACACAGCTGCCTTACCCAAGCCTAATGAATCCAGACTGCAGATTGGTTACTCCATCCCCGTGACACAGCTTAAAGCCCCTACGTTACTCTTTATGTTAGATCCGAGATCCAATGTACAAACTCACCTAGTGGCTAGTGAAGGGCAGGGCTTAATTTTGGGGAGCTTGCTAGGACTCAGCCCCACCCAGCAATTAAATTCAAGGAAAAGTTGATCCTCAGGAAATGTTCCCATTAGGAGTGTGCACATTGAAATGTGAAAGACCAGGAAAAGGCTGATATTGGCCATTTTGGGATTGGAAACAACCCCCCCAAAAAAAAAACAACAACAACAACAACTGAATGGTTTGTTTGACTTCAGTTAGTTGCTTTCTTGCCCTAACCTCCTTTCCTGGTCATACAGATTGAATTCCAAGAACTCCTGTTTCATATTCAGCTATAGAGAGGCAGGTTAGTCTAGTGGCTGGGTTGGTACCTGGAGACAGTGGGTGAAAGTAGACATGACGCTAACCACCCTTGGTGGTTATTTATGCATGTTGCAGGGCTGTATTGGTGCCCTATGCAGCCCTGCAACATGCATAAATAACCAACAAGGGTGGTTAAAGGGTGGTTAGCATCATGTCTGTTTTCACCCCATGTCTGTTTTCACCCTAGGGTTCATTTCCTTGCTCTGACAAGTTCTGAGGTGGAGGCCATGAAATCTGGGCCAGGCGTGGGTGCTGACAATTAATTTTGTTTAAATTAAGCATTGGCAGGGTTGCTACCTTTTGCAGTTTGACCCCGAGACTCCCATTTTGGCCTATGGGAATCTCAGGGACAAACTGCAAAAGGTGATAACCTTAAGCACTGGTTAAGGGCACATATAGGGACAGGTGGTGACACCTCACGGGGGGTGGGTGGGGGGGGGAAGGCCCCTGCTTCTGGTGAGTAGAAAGTGGGATCCATTCCATCTTCTGCACCAGGTTCTTTCCATTCCAACTCTGCCTCTGTGACGAGTGATGCATAATCTGCTGTACACTGCCTTTGTGGGAACTTTACAATGTGGCTTAGAGAGGAGGCAGGTTAGATCAACCATATATCCCCCTTACAGTTTAAAAAACCATTAAAGACAGAACCATTTCTAAAACAAAAAACTTTCCTCTTCAAAAACATTTCACAAAATACATTTTACCCCTAACTTAAACTTCAAAAAAACATGAATATTCATTACAATTGCTATGGAAAAAAACATTTAACAAAATACATTACAACAAAAATTAAACTCCAGAAAGTATGGAAATTAGTTCAAGATTTTCTGTCTATATGTCATAATTTACCATCAACATAACCGTAAGATATGTACTTAATTCCTTACCATACATACTTACTCTTATTCATATTTATCACTAAACTCTCTCATTTTTTATTTATTAAGCAATAATTTATTTCCATAATTCGACAATGAACGATTGTTTCAAACTGCCTTAACTCTGTTGTTTACATGTATACAAATTGTGTACACTAATAGTGTACACTTTATACAATGAACTGTGGACACTGTCATTGTAGACAACTGTATAGAATCGGTTCTATAGAATGCAATTCTGCGTGAAAGGACAGAGTTCACCCCATCTCACACCCAGAGCTTAGGAACTTAGACATTTTATTTCCTCGGCCCCTCCCCATCTGTGATGCCCAGGACTCACCCTCCCCCGAGCTATAGGGAATGGTGATCTGTGGCTTCAGGCAGCACTGGGAGAGAGTGAAAGAGAGTAGCACCAAGGAAGAGAAGCGGAAACTCTCAGCAGCAGCTGCTTGGTTTCACTGTTGCTGCTCTGGCTCTGCCTTCTCTCCAAGCAGTGGGAGAGAGCCAGTCAAGAAGAGATTGCATGTGGAGGAAGGGAGTCTGTTCCAAGAAACCAGGAGTGCAATCTCTTTCCCCAAAATGCCAGCTCAAGAACTTTGCATTTCCCCTCTCTTGCACTGAGTGCTTTTTTGGGGGGTGGGGGTGGGGAGAGGAACCTTTGCTGTCCCTCCCTGGTCCATTTCCTCCTACAACAAACTTTTAAAGAGATCACTGCATTTTGTTTAGGTGGTGTGGTGTTCTGAAGTGATAGATAACCTTTTTTGGATAACTTTTATCCTCTTGCCTCTTGTCTCTGCTTAAGAGGGTAATTGACATGAAACTGACAAGAGCTTAAGGTCTTTGTGACACAATTGGCTCCTGATGTGGTTTTAAAAAGCAGAGTCATGTAACTTTCCTTATTCTGTTTTTTTCCAACAGCACAAATGTTGGTCAGTGGCTGCTCGACTGCGCATGCGCCAGCCAGCAGAACTGATTTTTTAAAATGTTTAATAACGCGTTTTTGGCTGCACCAAACACTATCATACCACAGTAGCACTTGACTGCCATCTCAGGCTCCAAGGCTGTGAGGTCTGGGGGTTCAAGTTGTTGGGGGATGGAGGTGGGAGAGAAATTGATGGTTCAAAATCATCAGGTTGCCGTGCATTTTGACCACCATAGATTAACTTTTTAACCAGTTGTAATTTTTTAATTTTCTGGCTGGATCTTTACATTTTGCATGTATTATGGTCCCCACAAATATAAGCCATGGATACATTTTCAGAACTGTAGCTCAAGTGGTTTTCTCAATATCAGGGCTTCAGCAGTCCCCCGTTTATAATGGAGAGTGGTTCTCCCTTTAACTTACTTGCTGCTGCTCCAGCAAGTAAATATCCTTATATGGTAGATCTAACCTGCTGCAATCTCACTTCCTGCTGCTGGCACCGACCTTTATTTGCTCTGAGCCTGAGATGGCTTAGGCTTCTCTGTTGTGGAACAGGGTCTGGTGTATCTTTTGAGTACTTTAGCTGGATGCTGTACTTTATGTGGCGGGTTCAGCCTCCTCAACACATAAACCCCTGGGACAAGAAGTGAACCCCTCTCAACCTGCCAAGTGGGATTTAATTTTCTGGCTGGATCTTCTTGAAATTTTGCATGTATGATGGTCCCCACAAATATAAGCCATGCATAATTTTTCAAAACTGTATCTCAAGCATTTCCCTCAGTATCAGGGTTTCAGCAACAGGCGACCCTTCATCTGACCAGCTGTGCCATTCCCAGACCCTAACCAGGGTCCATGTGCCCATGTGGGAGGAGGCTTACCTGCATGCCTGTTCTCTGCCAGCTTGGAAGGAGAAAGCTGCTGCCCAGCCCTTGAGCCTGCTTTGTGAGGAAGTCCTTTCCTGAGGCATGTAGGAAGGGCCCTGTGTGTCCAAAAAGCTTGCTCATTTTCACCAGCACCAGTTGGTTCAAGGAAATATATCATTCAAATCACCTTGTTCCCATCATTGTTAAAATAAAGGTGACATAATGTGCTTTCCTTTTGTAGGATGACATTTCTGGCCATCCCTGGCATTGCACACAGCTGATATACCCTGCTCAACCAGATACACAGCTCAAACTTCCTGCCCTCCCCCAGGCACACACTGGGTATTTTCAGACGTTACAAGATCACGCTCAACCACAGTGAACCACGGTCAATCCCGCGGTGGGGCCAAAGCGCCCTGAACGTCTGTTCAGCAGCTGCCAGATGTTCACCACAGTCAATACCCAGATGGGGTCAAAATCAACCACGCTTCCGGACCTCCGGCCTGGACCATCTCTGAAAGTGTGATCAAAGAGATTCCCACCGGGAAACAAAAAAAGGTAACATCTGGACAGCAATCACAGGCTGGAATCAAAGAACATGATTCCCAGCTGGGGACAAAGCACATAGCGTCGCTGCCAGGCAACCAGCAACAACACAGGCTGGGGAGGGAGATTTAAAGGGCACACAGCAGCAGGGGGACCTGGCAGGATGGAGCGAGGTGGAAGGCAGAGGCGAGCGGAGGGTGAGAGAGCAAGGGAGGAGGAGGTGGTGGTGGAGGAGGTGCAGGTGATGGAGGAGGTGGTCGTGCTGCACATGCAGGAAGTGGAGGGGCAACAGCAACAGAAGCAACAGCCACAACAGGCAGCCCAGGGGACATCGACCGGACTGGGGGAGGAGGCACCCCAGAAATGGGTAAGGGGAACATAGGGGAGTGGACCCGGCACCACAGGGGCACCAGGGGTGGTGGTGGAGTGGGTGGGAGGCCAAATGGCAGGCAGGGGGGAAGGGGCAGGGATGCGGGACCATGGCAGAACAGCACCCAAACACCCAACAACACCCCCCCCCGCTTCTGTTCCGCAGACACACAAACGGGCCCGGGAGCAGGAGCCCCCAGAGGACACAGACCCTGCCCAGGTGGAGGAGGAGGAGCAGGAACAGGAGGAGGAGGAGGAGGAGGAACTGGAGGGGAGAAGGAGGAGAAGGCCCTACCACCAAGGGGGTCAGTGGGGGCTCCAGGAGACCCGAGACTTCATCCGCATCTGGGGGACCATGGAGCATCAGCTGGAGCTAGTGCTCAATCAGAGGAATGAGCACGTGTTCTGGGAAATAGTGTGGGAAATGGAGGTGGCGGGGCATCACCGGACAGTTGCACAGTGCCACTCCAAGGCCAAAGAGCTGAAGAGGGGGTACAAGGCCATCAGGGACAACAGCCAGCAGTCCAAACACGAACTCTGGACCACCCCCTTCTATGATGCCCTGGATCACATCCTTCATATTAAGAGGTCAATAGTCACCCCGCGGCTCGTGGGGAGTGCTGTGGTCCAGGGCAGGGAATGGGTCAAGGTACCCCCTCCCTTTGCTGCCCCACAGGAAGGCACCCGCTCCAGGGCCCCAGACCTCCAGCAGGAATGTCTCAGGACCTCGAGGACCAGCAGGCCCACCCCGAACAGCAGCCTGGAGAGCCCCCATCCCCTGGTCAGACAGCCAGACTCCGAGGCCAGCACCCTCATCATCCTCATCCAGTGGTCACAGGGGGAGCACAGCAAGGCAGAGGGGCCAGCCTCGGAGGGATCAGAGACAGACATCGAGGCAAGCAAGCACACAGGATGGGGGGGACAAACCCTGGGGGAGAGGGGTTGGGGATGGCACAGCCAGGGGGAAGGCCCCACCCAGCCCTGCCAGCCCATGACATGGGTCTGGGGCCAGGGGGACCTCTTGGGCACCCCGGAAGCCCTCCACCATCCACCCCCCATACCCCACAGGGCACGGAATGCCCCAGCACCAGAGGCAGGTGGGTGACCCGGGACATGCAGGGTGGGATGGGGGGCCCAGAGGGGTGGGAAAGGGGGGGTGGGCACATAGGGGGGTGGGCACCTAGGACCCCAAACGACTAACCACTATGTACCCTACAGGACAGCCGGAGGGGCCACAGCAACCCTGGCCTGGGCCCCCAGCCCAGTGGATGAGGGAGCACCGGGCATGGGCATGGCACTGGGGGGAGAACCAGGCAGAGGACATTGTCCGCACCACCACAGAACAGGGGGAGCAGATGATTGCAGCTGTGGACCACATGGAGGTGGCCATAGAGTGCTCCCTGGAGCAGGCGGAGGCAAGGGACCAGAGGCTCCAGGCAGAGGTGCGCCTGGAGCAGAGGCGGGAGTTCCGAGAACACAGCAGGCAGGTAGAGGCATTTGGGCGGCTGGAACAGGCCATCAAGGGGATGGTGCGGGAGCATTCAGCGAAGATGGACAGGTCCCATGATATTGGGACCTCCCTGCTCCTGCACGTGGGCACTATGTGCGCCAATGTCATGGCAGCTGCCCCGCTGGGCACCCTGCCTTCCCAGAACCCCATGCTGGGCCCATCAGCACCCCCACTGCCTCCCCACCTGCCCCAGCCACCTCCACGCCAGCAGGGACCCTGCATCCACCTCCCAGTTCCTATAGGCCTCCGGAGGGAGCAGTCGCCAAGGGTGGCCTCTTGGGTCCCGGGTCCTCCTTCCCTCACACCACTGCCTGCCCCTCTGGACACTAAGGCATTGCAGGACACTGTTGGGGACACAGACAGCGGGGGGGAAAGGGTATCTCCCAGAGCTCTGTGCCGCCCACAGGGCGCTTGAGGGGGAGCCCCAGGAAATGCGGGGGCTGGGGGGGATGAGAGAGAAGGGGGAGGGTGGTCTGGGGGGGGAAAGCTGCTGGTGCTGGTGGTAGCACGGGTAAGTGGGGATAGAATAAATGCACGGATGACACAGCCACCTCCTGTGGTCAGTTCAGGGGCCCGGAGGTGGGGTGGTGGACCATGCCCATATAGGGGCTCACCCAGGGACTCCCGCAGGCCACCGGGGGTGGGGGTGGGCTGGGGGGTGGGCGTCCTCACACCTGGGCCTCCTGGCTGATGTGCCTGCCTAGGGCAGCACGGATGCGTTTTGCATAACAGCACTCCCTCGGGTTGTCCGCGTTCACGTACAGAGGCACGGGGCTGGGAGGGCGGGTAGGCATCGGGTATTCGAGGGTGGCCCCATTGGTTTCACACATGTTGTGCAGCACACATCAGGCACCAGTCACCAGGGCTGAGGTCTCAATCATGCAGTCTAGCTGGCTGGCAAGGCTCCTCCAGCGCTGCTTGAGGGGCCCAAACGCCCGTTCAACCATGGTTCTGCTGGCACACAGATGGGTATTGTAGAGTGCCTCCGCCGGTGTCCAGACGACCGTGTTTACCTTCATCGACCACCGGGTGAGGGGGTAGGCCGGGTTCCCCAGGATACAAGGAGGCATCAGCACCCCCTCGATCTGGGCCATCCCCATGTCTGCAAAGTCCCCCCAGTACATCCAGGCATAAAAGGGGGAGGTGGTCATGATCCGGGCATCGTGACTGCACCTGCAGTTGCCCGTGAAGATGTCTATGACCACCTACAGCTGCAGGGAGTGATACCCGTGCCTGTTGACTTACTCCACCGCCTCCCCCGCGGAGGGATGGAGTGTCTTGATGTGAGTGCCGTCCATGGCACCCATGCAGTTGGGGAACCCGCCAGCTGTGAATCCAGCCAACACGGGCCCCTGATCCACCAGCTGGATCACCCTGTCCAGGAGTACACCCTCCACAGCCTCACAGACATCCCGGAGGATACAGGCCATGGTGCTCACCCTGACACCAAAGTGTTGCGAGACAGACCGGCAGGAGTCTGCCGTTGCCAGGGCTCAAACCCCGATGGCCACCCACTGGACAATGGGGATGGGGTTCCTCATGGAGGTGTGCTGTTGCTCCAGCCAGGGCGTGAGCAGCTCCGTGAGCTGCAGTAGGGTGAGCTTGTCCATCCGGTAGTGTGCCCTCCAGGCTGGCTTGTCCCACTGAACCAGCACCTGGGACCACCAGCCCTGGGCCCGCTCTGTGACCCATAGCCACTGGACAATGGGCATAGCGAGCAGGGTGGCCTGGTGCATGGTCTCCCTCCTCCATTGGAGGCACCCAGCTGCCTCGCGGATTGCCGCAGGCCTAGTCCAGCTGCAACTCACAGCATGTAAGTCTGCCCCGGACACCCGCTGTGCCCTGAGCCAGGCCAGGGAGCACCTGTGGGCTTGGTGAGCCCTGCAGGCCCCTGCAGTGCTCCAGACCACAGTAACCCACAGGCAGGTGCCCAGGTGCACCTCAGCAGTCTGGATGTGCAGCTGATTGGTGTGGGCATGGTACCACTCGGCACAGAGTGCAAGGAGCATCCCGCATGCACCCAACCTGTCCCGGTCTATGATGAGGTGAGCCCTGGGGGGCCGCTGGCAGTCCTGTTATAGACTGGGACCGGCATCCCCCCTCCCCCCTGGCTGCCTGTGCCGGCTCCTGCAGGGCAGGTGGGCCTGGGCAGCAGGTGCGCGGTATTGAGCACACCTGTTGTCCCTGGCAGGAGCCGTGCGCACGGCCTGGCACGTACCCAGGCGTGCAGGCTGCAGATGCATGTCTCCTGTCATCACCTCCCAACTCTCCCTGTTGGCAATATCATGTCCTTGTTGGCCTGATTAGTGTGTCGGCTGTCCTGTCTGTGTGCTCAGTTCCTGCAGCTGTGCTGGGTCTGTACCCCACACCTTGCTCTGTTGCCATACATTGTTGCGGCCTGTGGCTTTCTCAGCCAGTCTTGGTGCCCCCCCGAGCCTCCTCCCTCCCCTGGAGGGAATGTGGTCCCCCCTGTCCATGGTGTTATTCTCCAGGGTGCTGGACCATGGTTGACTGTGCTTCCACCAGGCTCCCAGCTCCCAGACCCCATGGGGCCCCCCATCCATGGTCCTTCCATGAGACCATGGCCCTGTGTGACCTGTGGCATACGCCAATGGTGCAATTGCTGATGAGCTTCCCGGACAGCCTGTTGGGTGCTTATGCGAGCCTGAGCTCTGGCCTTCATTACTTCGGCTATGAGGCGAGCGCCCGGGACTGCCAGCTGCATGCTGAGATGCTGGGACTGGTTCCCTTTCTCAATGGGCACATCCCAGAGATGAGGTGCTCACACGTGGCCTGGTCTGCGGCGGAGACTGTGTCCACCCTGTCTGTGTGCAGCCTGGCTGTCTACACGGTCTGTCTGGTGGAGGGGGGCCCTGCCTTGGCTGTGTCCTACTTTGGCTGCGTCCACAGGGCCTGTGGGTAGCAGTGCTCCCGTGGGGTGGTGTTTCACAGGCTGTTGGAGCTGGGTCAGCTTCTGTGGCCCCCTGCTGCTGACTACTGCATGTCTGAGCCTACCGTGGCGGAGCTGTCGGCGCTGTCTGGTGTGTGGTCCCGTTCCGATGTACAGCTGGGTCTCTCCATACAGGATCCCTTCAGTGCTTACTACCTGATCGCCCACCACATGTCTGTGCAGGGGTACCACCGGGGCATGCTTCATTGGCCCCACCTCATTCACCAGGTGGGGCCCTTGACCCCTGGCCCCTTCATGGCCCCAGCAGCTGGCTGTGAGGTCCCCTGTGCCTCCCTGACCCCTGTACCTGGCCCCCATGCGGGCTCCCAGCTCCACCCTGCTGCTGTGGCCCACTGCCTGCTCCCTCCTTGCTGTCCCGGCCATGCTGCTGTGCTGCCTGCTTCCTGGGGCATCGCTGGGCCTGCCTGTGGCTCTGGGCCCCCTCTGCCCCCCCATCTGCCTCTGCCCTCGGTGTTCCCCTCTGTGGGCACTGTCTCCACTGTCCATCTCCGGCTCCCTGACCGCCTGTCCTGGCTTCCTGGGGTGCTGCTGCCTATCCTCGTTCACCTGTGCCCACTTCTGCACCCTGACTGGCCCCTCTCCTGGGTGCCCATGTGATCTTGGCATTTTGGGGGCCCTGGACTGGCCCCCCGGCTTCCTCCCGGAGGGTGTGTGTGTGTGACTTTGGACCTGATGCACTGTCCTGGACCTCCTGTCTCCCCTCCATCGCTCACTCATCAGTGCTTGGGTTCTGAGTGTGCCTCCTGGACTGTTCCCATCTCGCTCCCTGTTCCGTGTGTGTTCCCGTTGTGCCTGTGCCTGGACTGCCTGGGACATCCTGTTCTGGGACTTCCTGTGTTGCTGTGGGGGTGCCCGTGCAGGCTGTTCTGTATTGGGGGTTCTGGTTGCCTTTGCCTGTGTCCCGCTGTGCCCCTGTGCCATTTCCCCTCCTCTTCCCTGTCCCTCCCCTCCCCTCCCCCCTTGCCCATTGTGCCTTGTGTGATGTCTGTCCCGCTGTGTCCCCCCCTCCCTTTCCCATGCGGGTGTGTGTGCACCTGGACGTGTGTGTTTGTGCTGTGTGTTCCACTGTGCCCTCGCTGTCTGTGTGCCTGTTGTGTGTGGTACCTGGGTGGCTCTTCTCCCCTCCCCCCTCCCTTCCCATTTCCCTTGTGTGGGCATTCTCTTGTGTCCCTTTTGGCTTCGTTTGCCCTCAGGCGGCCATGTCTGTGTCCCATCCCTGCCTGGTGCCTTGTGAGTGTTTTGACCACACCCGGGGATCAGTGTCATGTCTGTTGCGCTGCCCTGGGCCATGATCTGGTGGCCTGTTTCCCTGACGTGGTCCCTCTCCCGTCACATCTGTTTGGGGCCTTTATTGACCATGGGGGTGGTTGTTCAGTTCACCACCGCTGGGAATTCACTGTGGTGACTCCAGGACGTGTAACGACTGAAGTTACTCACTGTGTTAACCATTAGGAAAAGGAAAATTTTTACTTTAATGACACTGTGGGCCCTCCTCCCTATACTCGTGGCCTTCTGGGCCCATATTTTACACCAGTGATTCTTACACTTGTGTTATCACCTGAAATTTATTCATGGACCCCATGTATTGGCAGCTGGGGTGTGTGTGTGTGGTTTCACAGGGTAATTTCAGATGTTACAAAAATGCCTTTCACCACAGTGGACCACAGTGGATCCCCTGTGGTGGCAGCATTCCCATGAACATCTGTTTGATCCCCGCCAGATGTCCACCACAGTAAATCTCTGGCTGGGGTCAAACCTAATAATGGTTCTGGACCTCCAGCCGGCTGGAGGTTGAGAACTGTGGTTAGCTTGCATGATCCGGAAAGGGGTAAAAGTAACATCTGTTACCTTACCCTGGTCTGGAATCATGCCCCAAACCATGGTATGGGATCGGGCGCAGCAGCCTCATTGGCCGCTATGCCTGCCTGTCTCCCCATGGGTGACCGGCTGAGAGAGTGTGGGGGACAGGGCTGTGCGGCCACACATTATGCTGTGCAGTCCCTCCCTGATTCCCCACAGTGATGGAGCTGGCACGTCTGTGTTGGAAAACAGCTCCAGATGGCATTGACGTTTTGCACCAATAAACCCTAATGACCACTAGGGGCTTAGAAGCAGAGATCAGGAAAGGTTAAAACTCACTATATCTACTCCCAATGCCCCTAGTGGTCATTAGGGTTTGTTGGTGCAAAAGGTCGATGCCATCTGGAGCTGTTTTCCAACACCCCTTCTCATCACCTGTCACACCGGCTCACGACTCCCATTTGTTTACGTAGCATCTGGAATCGATCCCTTGGTAGTGGCTTGGTAAGTGCAAAACTATTTGTTCATTTTGAGAATGTGATTTTGGCCAGTGAAGCCTGGAACAAGCTGGAAAATCTTTATAACCGTAAAAGCTCCAGCAAAGCAATTTTTATAATACAGAGATTGTGTAATATGAAACTGAGAGAGAATGAGAATCCTACTGAGCACGTGAGCCAAATACAATCTCTTGCAAAAAGACTAAAGGACTTGGGAATAGACCTTGGAGAAAGTGGTATTGTGGCATTCGTTTTGAATTCTTTACCTTCTTCATATGAATATTTGAAGACTGCTATAGAAGTTTCTGATAAAGTAGTTGGTCTGGATTATCTATCTAGCAAATTGAATGAATGTTTTATCAGAAAGACAAAGCAAACTTCTGCAGATCAAATTACAGCCTTTAGCTCAAAGAAAGGAGTCTTGAAGAGATGTTTTATCTGTGATAGTGACAGACACTTACGTGTTAATTGCCCAAAGGCCAAGACAATGGGAAAGGCTAAAGCACCCATTGCTGCTCAGACAGAGAGTCTGCAGAAGCCTGCCAGCTCTGAAGAAAGGTGTGAAAAGGGAAAAGGAAAAATCAAAAGTTTCAATGCAATGTCAGGAGTCAATGAAAATGTCCTTTATATTGATTCTGGTGCTTCTGAAAATCTCCTCAAGGATATAGAAATGTTTTCAGAAATTGAAATGGGTTACACAGTCCCAATTTCCCTAGCAGATGGAAGAGAAGTGTTTTCACAAGGAAAAGGACCAGCTAAGATCTTTTGCAAACTCCCAGATGGAGAAATTGAGCAAATAAAAATACATGAGGCTTTGTATGTGCCTTCATTAAAGAATAACTTAATCTCTGTGAAATATGGAGTTAAGAATGGTTGCAAGTTTGAATTCATGGATGATCATTGCTATGTGACAAAAGAAGGTGACTCAATCTTGTCTGCAACTCTAAGAGACAGTGGGCTCTTTGAAGTGAATTGTGTTAATGAAAATGCAAATTTAGCAAGCAACCACAAATGCACCCATAGACTCTGTGATAAAACTTGGCATCGAAGATTAGGCCACAGAGACATTAATGTAATTCGCCAGCTTGAGAAGGGGAAGTTAATTAAAGACTTTAAGCAGCAACCCTGTACTGAGAATTCAGACAAATGTGTGTGTTGCATTTCTGCAAAGGGTGTTAAGCCAACTTTTCACAAGCTAGAGGAGAGAAAGTCTCAGTGCCCTCTAGAGTTGATTCACAGTGATGTATCAGGTCCTCTGGAAAGGAGCATTGGAGGAAACCTTTACATAGTTTCTTTTATTGATGATTTCTCAAGATTTGCCTATGTTTACACCTTGAGAGAGAAAAGCCAAGTGTTTGAAAAGTTTAAAGAATATGTTGCATTGGTCAGCAACAAGTTTGGAAGAAAGCCTCAGAGACTAAGGTCAGACAATGGAGGTGAATATATCTCAAGTGCTATGAAAGCCTTTCTGAGAGAACAGGGAATTGAACATGAGACTACAGCCCCATATTCCCCTGAGCAGAATGGTGTTGCAGAAAGGAAAAATAGAACCCTACTGGAGATGGCCAGATGTATGTTGAAAGATGCAATTTTGCCAAGCAAGTTCTGGGGAGAAGCAGTGATGACTGCCAGCTATCTGCAGAACAGATTGCCAACCAAAGCCATAGAGAAAACTCCATTTGAACTGTGGTTTGGACACAAGCCTAGCCTAAACCACATCAGAGTATTTGGATGTGATGTGTATGCATATGTACCAAAGGCAAAGAGAAACAAGTTGAATTGCAGAAGCAAGAAAGGAGTTTTGTGTGGATATGTGTTAGGAGGAAAAGGATACAGAATTCTTGATGTTGAAACTGGTAATATTGAAATTTGCAATGTTGTGTACTTTGATGAAAGACAAAGACCAACCAAAGGTGAATTACCAGACCTGGAGTCAAGAATCCAGATGCAAGAGGAACCAAGTGAGCAGGCCTTCAGGTACCAAATGCCAATCTGTGAACCAGAACCAGAAGCAGATTCAGAAGGGGTCACAGAAGCTGAGCCAGAACCCAGGCGCTCACAGAGGTCCAACAGAGGAGTTCCACCCTTGAGATACTCCTACCTCACCACAAGTGCAGAGCTGCAAGAACCCAGCACATGGAAAGATGTTGAAAGGATGTCAACCCATGAAGCTGAAAAATGGAGGAAAGCAGCAAAGGAAGAGATTGAATCTTTACACAAGAACAAAACTTGGACACTTATGGAACTACCTGCTGGAAGAAAACCTGTAGGTTGCAAATGGGTCTTCAAAGTCAAACAGGATGCAGAAGGGGATGTACAGCGCTACAAAGCGAGACTAGTAGCCAAAGGATACTCCCAAATATATGGAGAAGACTATGATGAAACATTTGCACCAGTTGTGAAGCACACTTCCATCAGAACACTACTTAGCATAGCAGCTTCCAGAAAGATGCATGTTAACCATTTAGATGTCAAAACTGCATTCCTGAATGGAGAACTTGAGGAAGACATCTATATGCAGCAGCCACCAGGCTTCGAGGAACCTGGAAGGGAGAAGCTCGTATGCAAGCTCCAGAAGAGCATTTATGGCTTGAAGCAAGCAGCTAGAGCATGGAATGAGAAACTGAATCAACTACTGCTTAAGGAAGGGTTCACGCAAGGACTAGCTGACCCCTGCCTGTACTCAAGATTCAGAGACAATAAATGGACTTATATCCTGACTTATGTTGATGATCTGATCATCTGTTGTGAACAGGAGCAAGACAGTCACGAGATTGTTGAGCACCTAAACAAGGAAGTAGAGGTGAAGGAACTTGGAAGCATCTCACACTACCTTGGCATTCAAATAGAAAAAGAAGAAGATGGAAGTTATCTTCTCAACCAGAAAGCAAAGATCAAGGATCTTTTGGAATGTCTGGGACTGACAGATGCCAATGAGGTCAGTACACCAATGGATGTCAATTTCCTGAAACAAAGGGAAGATGATGAGCCTCTGGCAGCCAACAACCAGTACAGAAAAGCGATTGGCAAGCTTTTGTACATAGCCACAGTGACAAGGCCAGATATTGCCACAGCGGTGGGAATCTTAAGCAGGAAAGTAAGTGCCCCAACCAAGAATGACTGGACTGCAGTCAAGAGACTGGGGAGATACCTGAAGGGTACCGCGCACTACGCATTGAAGATTCCAGTAAGCAGCAACCCTAGACTGGTGGGATACATGGATGCAGATTGGGCTGAAGACATAGCTGATCGCAAGTCCACCAGTGGACACCTGTTTCTCTATGGAGATGGAGCCATAAGTTGGACTAGCAGGAAGCAGTCACTTGTTACACTCTCATCAACAGAAGCAGAATACATATCAGCTAGTGAAGCATGCAGGGAAGCTGTGTGGATACACAAGCTGCTGTTGGACTTTGGAATTGAAGAGCCAAAGCCTACCACGATGTTTGAGGACAACCAGAGTTGCATTAAGCTCTCACAAATGGAGAAGTCCAAGTCTCGAACGAAGCACATTGACATAAAGTACCACTATGTTCGAGAGGCACAGGAAGAAGGGCTAATTGAGTTGAAGTATTGCCCAACTGAAGAAATGGTGGCAGATGGACTGACCAAGCCACTACCAAGGGATCGATTCCAGATGCTACGTGAGCGAATGGGAGTCGTGAGCCGGTGCGACAGGCGATGAGAAGGGGTGTTGGAAAAACAGCTCCAGATGACATCACCTTTTGCACCAACAAACCCTAATGACCACTAGGGGCATTTGGGAGTAGAGATAGTGAGTTAGTGTGAGTGTCACTTTAACCTTTCCTGATCTCTGCTTCTAAGCCCCCTCCCAGGTGGGATGTGCCCAGGAAGCTCCTACTGGACTTTCTCCTTCTTCCTGACCTTTCACCATTCCTAACTTCTCTCTCTCTGACCTTCAACATGACCGGCCACCATGCTGGTGGCAGCTAGCTAGTAAGACCTAGGGATAGGCCTTTCCTATCACAATGTATTTCTCAATAAAGTAGATTATTTTAATCTAGAAACAATCTCCAAGGTGGCGATTACTTCTAAGCTGTTGCTACTAAGAATACAAGCTGCTTTGTTTTTTGTTTTTGTTTTTTTGACCACTAATAAAATTCCAACAGTCTGAAGGATGGCTGGCTTAATCATGGACTGGGATCTGAGAGAGATCTGGGGTTCAGCATAGCGGGCCTCCAGGCCCGTCTCGTATGAAATTACCCACAGTCTGTGCTGACCTGGATCCAGCCATGAATAGTGGTAGTGGGAGAACATGCCCTGCTCCCTGATGCTTGTGGGGTGGGTGGGATGGATGGATGGATGGAGCCTATAGCTTTAGACAATGTTTGGATTCAGAGGTGTAGCTAGGTTGGAATGAACCTTGGTACAGCAGATGGAATGGATTGTCTCACCCCAGCAGCTGGGGATACTGCTGCATGACTGTCCCCCTCCCCAGGCTCCTGGGTCCTGGTACAGCTGCACCATCTGTCTTTATGCCCCTGTTTGAGTTGGTTTATGTCAGCCCCCCTGCCCTTGAATATAATTTGGTGACCCCAGGGCTTAATATCTGGGGGAGCTTGCCATAGCTCAGCCCTGTCAATTAAATTCAAGGAGGGTGGGTGTTGATCCCCAGGAAATGTTCCCTGTAGGGTGTGCAGTCCAAAATGTGAAAGGCCAGGAAAAGGCTGACACCAACCATTTAATGCAAGCCAGAAACCCTGGTGGTTTATTTGGCTTTCATTAAAGTCTTTCCTACTCCATACTGGCCATTCTATGCAAACTCTGGGGCAGGTGGACATGGCTTTAGGGGCAGGCTTGGGCCCCAGCAATTCATTTTTATTTCATTTTTTACAAATTAAGCACTGGTTCCCCCTGCCTTACTTAGAGATTTGGGAAGATCCAGAGAGAGAGAGATAGAGAGATATCAGTCCAGCAGTGGAATCTGTCTGCTGAGCAGAGACTTAACCAAATAGTCTGCTTTTGGTAGACTGAGGAGCAGGGTAAGGCTATTCCTTGGCTTTATTGCTTCCTTACCCTGGATGCTGCCCACTTTAGTTCTTATTCTTGTGCAGCCCCCTCCTCCCATTAGACCAGAGTTGAGAAACCTACAGCCCAAGAGACAAATCTTCCCCCACACCATACCTCTTAACCCCTGAACCCTGAAGTGAAAGATAGTGACAGTCAAAATGTGGGACAATACAGGACATAATAGGTTTAGAATTTGCATATGTTAATGTATGCAAATTTAAAACATCTGGTCACCTAACTTTGTTGTTTGGCTGGGGAAGTGGGGGTTAAAGCAGTCTTAAAAACAAAAGGAATAACATATACTAACTTCTTTCATAAGCCAGACTGGAACCCTTGGTTTTCCTGTCTTCATTCTGAAGTTTTCTCAAAGCGTTGCTGTCATGGAGAAACATGGGGTCACACACGTGTAACACGGGACTACATGTTTGGTAAATGTGTGGCACCAAAGGTTTCACATGTAGATAATGTTGCTATACATGTACACTATGTGATGTCAAAGGTTCCACATGTTTGTAATGTTGACATTGAGAACTGTAAAACTCAAATTAGGACTCTGAGAATTGTACAACTTGAGATAGAGCTTTTACACGTCACCTGCCTACAGCAAATACAAGGAAACAGAGATGTGTATTGGGGGAACCCTGGCCCCAGACGGATGGCCAGGGACATCAACAAAGCTAATGAAGGTAGTCATCGACTACATGCAGCAAGGCAGAGAAATCTGATAAGAGAACAAAGGGAATTCTAGAAGCCTGGAGAACTCACTAAGAGTTTCCTCCAGGAGATATAAGG
>QEPC01011191.1:2993894-3038891 GCA_003113815.1 Sphenodon punctatus
CCTGGCTGTTCCGTCAGGCTTTTGGCGAGGGGTAGAGGTGGGGGTGGGAGTGGGGGGTTTCCCCACATATTGTATTTTTAAATTGTTTTAAAATTGTATACTGTTTTAATTAATGTTGTTTGCCGCCCCGGGCTGCCCTGTGGGCAGGAGGGGCGGGATTTAAATTTTAAATAAATAAAATAAAATAAAATAAAAACCATATAAAACTCCACTAGAAATCCCCACCTCACTACCCTCTATCCTTACCTACTAAATGCTTGGCCAAAAAGAAAAATGTTTCATTGTCCCAGAAAATGCTCAGGCCCAGCAAGTTATGTTGCCTGGTAGGCTATATAGCTGTTTTTAATGCTAGTACAACAGCAAGCAATAGCATTATGGTGGGGTAGATCAGCCTTGTAGCTGTCAGGCCAGGACCTGTGGGTTTTAGTCCGCCCTATATACTTCTCTATTTTCTCAATGACCTCCTTAGAAGAAGAAGAAGAAAGCCCTGTAAAATAAAACTGCTAAAAAGTCCAATAAAATCCAGGACACTACAACAATGTCTCTGCAAGTCCTGAAATATCTGAACATTTGGGAGGTATACCTTTGTGTTTTCTCTCTCTTACCTTCCTTAAAAGCCCAGTAGAAGTCCTGTAAAATAAAACTTCTGAAAGTCCTGGGGGATCCCAGATATCAGTCCCATAGCTGTGGAAAATCCTGGATCTCCTAAAAAATCTAGGACCCCGGAAAGGTTATGCCCCTAGTGAGCTGTTATTTCTTTGGCTCTTTCCATCCAAATTCCTGGATCGGATCCATGGACTCAGTCCCAACCCTGGAGCACTGAAAGACTCAGCTCAGGGGAATGGAGCCTGTATTCAAGGACAGGGGCCGGATAGGGGCATCGCTCCATGATCGGGCCCTCCTCTTAAGCAGCCCACCCCCAACTCCTGTCCCCCGGAAGGGCTTGTCCTAGCTTTCAAAGGGGCTGGAGGGCGAGGAAAGGTTTCCCATCCCTGGATTACATGGTTCAAAGCAGCTGCGGGAGCCTCGACTTCCACCTCTTTGATTTCACCTTAATCAATGCCCCAGTGACTCTGATTTCCTGGAGCTGGGGGGTTTAGAGCCAGCAGGTTTCAGTGGGAGTATTCCGTATGGATTACCTGCACCTGCCCAGATAGCCCCCCCCCCAAGTCTGGTTGATTTTACAGCCTGAACCGTATCCCTTCCTTACCCACTCGAGAATTTAGCGAAACTCCCTGTACTGGATGTCAGCCAGAAAGGGACTTGGGATCAATTGTATGGCCGGGGGCGGGGGGCGGGGAACGCTCCAAGGTTTCTAGGGTGTGGGGAGTAAAGGGATGAGCGCTTCCTTTCTGAGTTTGGTTAAAGGGGACATGCCCCCTATGACACTGACAGATCCTCTCTGTGTTCGGTGTAGCAAGGTACAGCCCCCCCCCCCCCAATGGTAGGTCCTGTAAGAATTTGGAGGAGCAAGGAACAGGCCTTCATGACCATGGCAGGTCCCCTTTGAATTTGGGAGACAGGGGCAAGGGACAGGTTCCCTTTGAATTTGGAGGGACACGTTTGGGGTCCTTCGTTAATTTTAGGCCTCCAGTGATCCCCTGCTGGATCTGGCCTCAGCTCCCTCAAACTCAGAGGAAACCTTTCTCTCCCGTTTTTATAGAAGGAGACGAGTCTGCCTCTCCCCACTCTTTCTACTGAAGTTGCTCCACTGGTTTCCATGTAACTCTAAGGCAAACAGGAACCCAAGCCTTTTTCTCTTTGACTGGGTCCCTGAGACCTATAAATGTAAAACTATGCAGGCGGCCAGGAAATCCTAAGAGCGGGGCTTGTGATACTGCCGTGGGGAGCTGTGAAATCACCAAGGATTTGTACAAGCGCGTTCGGTAATGCTGACGTGTAATATGCCCCTGTATGAAATTAAAAGATTTCCATGTTGCTGCCGGGTGGTAGCCGCGGACGCCGGGGCTTCGACTCCCTCCGCGCCCTGGAGAACGTGCCGCCAGTGCAGGAGTTTTCTATGCTCTAGGATTCTGCTGTAATAAGCCCTTTCGGAGCTGTATAAACTAAAACCAGCCGAACGCTGTCCAAGAAACCCCCCACAGCGAAACCCTCCTCTTCGGTCGCCTCACGCAGCACGAGCCACGACAAAGTTTCGGGAGGGCTGGCGACGTGGAGAGGTTATTCCGGGTGAGACTGCACCTCCAGGACTGGCCAGAAATATCTGCCGCCTTTTTACCGTAAGATCCTCGGGGCAGGGACTGTCTTTTTGATACAGAGTTGCACAACGCTCAGCACAGTAAAGTCTTGCTCTCCTGGGATTTTTAGGCTGCTGCTTGCTGCTGCTGCTGCTGCTGCTACTACTACTACTACTGATGATGATGATGATGATTGATGGATACTTAATTATAAATAACCCCCAATAAATGTGTTAGGACAGAACACAATTTCCAGTCGAGCACTTGCTTTATGTATTTGTCGAAGCCCCTTTTGTGCACCTCACTCCTCTTTGCAGAGTGTCCCTCCCCGCTTGTATTTGTAGCCCAGGGGGCTCCTCCAGTAGAAGATTTCCATCCGAACCAGGTCATCTTCTTGGGAGGTCATCTGGGCCCAGTGGGGCAGCTTTATTGAGGTCTCAAGAGGGCGCCGGAGATGATCCAGTCAGCTGAACTTTCCTTCTCCGTCCAGACACACCATTGACTGAAGCCGCTTTGTATACACACTCACGTTGAGAGCAATGACTGGGATTAATAGATTAAAGAGCTGGAGGGGCACCCGGGGACTGCTGGACGTCTGCAGACCTAGCTTCCAGGCACTGATCTTGTTAGAGTAGGTCTGCTTAATGTTGGGATGGGAAGCTTTCAGTAAAATAATAACAGCACTAACTAATCATTAGTTTTCATGGCGCGCGTTTCATCTTCTCAGCGCCTGGCAAACAAGGCAGAATTCAAGCAGGGTTGGTGTGAGTGGCTCGAGGGATTGCCTCTCTCAGTGTTAGCAGACCGTGCTAATCTGGAAGAGCGAAACTCAAGACCCTGACTCTCACTGGGCACTTTGCACCGGAGCAGAATTAGGAAGACACTCCGTTTGGGAAATTGGGCACATCCTACCAATAACCCCCTTTCCCTTCCGTACAGAAATAGAGCATTCTCGTCCGGGAAAACACACACACACACACCCCACACACCAAACAAGCAATGGTCTGTGTAAGATGACATCATCTTCCACTCCAGAAGTGGCTGCATTTCAGCGGGGAGCAAGACGTAGAGTTTGCAAAGCGCTTTGAGAACCTTTTGGGGCAGAGGCACTGAATGCATCCAGGGTAGTGTGTTCATTAAGCAAACCTCTGGACACAAAGCCCAGACTCCTTGCCCTTCAGCGAAGATACACACACACGCACGCACAACGCACACACACACACACACACACACACACACACACACACACACACCACCTTCTCCCATCTGCACCCAACGCTTACTCTCTCCCATCCCTATAGCCTCTGACCCGCATTCACTGCGTTTCCCCCACTGCTACAGTCAAAGGTTTCCCCGTCTCCTTCCGGCTCGCTCTCTCTGCGTTATTTCTTTGTCCCTTTGTAGCCTAGCGAGAAGGCGGTTGCCCTGTTGGTCCCAAAGGTAAAAAAAGATGGAGACAAATTAGTTAAGATGAGAGTCCAATCAAAGATATCATCCGAACTGCTTTGTCTCCTTGTCTAGTCTCTTTGCTAACTCCTATCTCTGACGACAGGCGGACATCTTTCCCTTCCTGTTAACATCATCTTCACCCAGTTTTTACTCCCATACAAGATTCAGAGTAAGGCGCTGGATTTTCTGGTTTGTTTCCAAGGGATGGCTCTGCATCCTTGTTCAGCACGTGTAGCTCACTTTAAGGTGGCAAAGGCTGCGTTTAAGCCTCTGGACCGTGTACTTATTGCAGGAGTTCATCAAACCTCTCAGAAGAACCAAACCGAGCGGCTAAATAAATAAATAAATATTTGTTTAAAACCGTCAACCCCAAACCACTAGGAGACCCTTCCTTGCAAGGAAAAGAATGGTTATTTGCAAGAAGAAGAAGAATGATTCTCCTTGCAAGAAGAAGAATGATTATTAAAGCATGATTATTTTTGCCACGTTTCAAAGCAAATCCCTTAACACAAGTTCTCTTACTAGTCTCCTGAGAGTCAGGAATTTCTGTGGCTGTGTTTCATGACGTACTTGAACTCAGTGGCAGCGATCCACGAACCACTTACTCCGGGGTAGTCCCATTGAAGCCGATCTCCCGGAGTAAGTGGTTAGGCTGTCGTTTTCCATTCATCATCATGCCAGAGTGCGGGGTTTTCCAAACCGGGCTATTTTAGGAAATGAGTGCCAGATTTGCAATACTCCTGGGTTAGGATCCGCTAGTGCCTTGATGGAAAAGCAAGAGGAAAAAAATAATAATCAAAGTTCAATTTCAAGTTCTCCTTTAAGGAATACAAATGTTGTTGGAGTGTCTGGTCAGTCATGCAGCGCTTATCTCTCCCTGCTTTCTCGGAATGGGGCCCGGACTTGTCTCTCTCGGCAGCTAATCCAGAAATCAGGGACTAGGGGCCACCAAGAAGAAAAGAAGGAGAAATTATTTCAAATCTGTTTCAGTTTGATTCATTTTAAATTAAATTACCGTGAAGAAAAGCGATAGAAAGAGAACGATTTCCAAAGAGCGCTGAGGGCTTGAAGGAGGAAAAGAAGCCCCTGGCGCCTGGAAGGAAAGGCGATGCTACCCAGGCACCCGGGGAGAAAGGAACTCCTGAATTTAGGAAGATCGATGGGTGTTATATACAAATCCCGGGAGAGGGAAAAATATTTTTAAAAACCAAAACCAAACTACAACCGATAGCCCCAGGCAGCTGACTGTGGGCCGAGGCGGTAGGAAGTGACAGGACGGCGCAGTGTCCGCAACACAAACTCAGCCAACCCCAGGGGAGAGTCTTCCCCCTGGTCCAGCTCCCGCGGTGCCAGTCTGCAGGGCTAACTGATCTCGCCGCAAGGCTTTAGCTGTGTTGCCCCCCTTTCCCCCATGACTCGAGGAAAGCTGCTTCACCTGCCCGCGCTGTCCATCCCGATCTGAGGCAGTTGCGACCTGGCAGCGCGCAGGGAAGGAGCAGACCGGACTGGAGCCAGCGGAGCGAGTCGCGGCCTCCGCGATGCTTTTGCTGCCCGCACCCGGCTCGCCTGTACCTTTCCTCTGGAAGTCCTAGAAGGGCGGCCTCTTCTCCGCGGGACTTGCGGACTCGCTCAGGCCAGGCAAAAGGATGGCGAAGCAGCAGCAGGCTGTGTGTGGCCCCTGGCTCTCCCCAGCAGCAGGCTGGCAGAAGGGAAAGCGAGCTGGCTGGCTCCTTTCATCTCTGCCGCCCGTCGGCAGTGGGGGGCGCAAGAAGACAGCAGTTTGTGCGAGGTCTTTGTGATCGCTGGCCGGGAGGGTGGGAGGGAAGGGGTGGGCTAGGGGGGCTGGGATGAGGCAGCCGGAGCTCTGGCAGCAGCACAAGGAGGAGGCTAAGGAAAAGCTGCAGGGAAGCGCTCACGAGCAATCCTGGCATTGAGCAAAATGGGGCAACAGGCGGAAGAGCCCCCCGCCCCCGTCCTCAGGCAAGAGTCCCTCAAGGACATTGAACTAGCCAGACTTGGATTTAACGCGCTGGGTGAGCATCTTCTCCAGTCGACTCCTTGCCCCCGCCAAAGCACGTGCTGTTTGGGAGAGATCACCAAACTCATCCGCCGGAGGGAATCCCATGCAGCAGGCAAAAAGCGGGCATGAAGACAGAAGCGCTTGGGCAGCCAGAACTCAGGCTAGGACAGCTAGCTCGGATCCTTCCCTCCGACTTTTCCACTTAAAGAGCAATACAAGCTTCAACCATACTGGAAGCTCGTGCTTTCCCTGTTTCCTCCCCGATTAACAAACAATCTTACTGGAAGGTTGTGAGTTATTTCCCGGCCTGGACAGCTTCCTGGGCCGCGGCTCTAGTCTAGTGTAAAACGAATTAGCTAACACACGTGAACGTCACACCACGTGTATATTCGTGTGTAGTCAGAACCTGGCACTTATTCCTTGACTGGGCAGGGCAGTTTCTCTCTTGCAGCACCATAGCCAGGATGCTACGCCAATTTATTCAGATTTGGACTGACATGTAACATCTTCCTCATTCCCCACCAAGAAGGTTTGTGTTCCTCTCTGTGTTCTTTCAGAGTCTCAGAAAAACCACCCTGTGTTTGCAGCTCTCCCCACCCCACACCCCCCCAATCTCCAGCAATTTCTAGAATTTCGGCTTTGGAAGAGAGTCAATTCAATAAGGAAGGAGCGGATCAACAAACCCCATACAATAAGTTTCCCTCTGGTGTATACAATCAAAGGTAAATATAAACATTGTTCTCTGGCTCTTACCACTCATGGTTAATAGACACTTCTTTGGCATCATGCTCTTCGCCACCTTACATGGGAAGATTTCACACCAAACCTCACTGCTGGATTCATAATTGCTCATGTCAAACCCCGCTTGAGCTTGGCACTAGCTCTGCAGTTTACTTTGCTCTATGAGTCTGGGGGAAAGACCGGGTGTTAAAGACACCAAGGAAAGGCCCCACGCGAGTTCCTAGGAACGCAGGGCTATACTGAATAATACTGGGTGACACTGGGGTCAGAAGAGTGGTGTAAACTGGGCTGGGGAAGGGCTCTCACATAATACTATGGCTCCTTAGGCTCTCTAATGAGATGTAAATCCGCGTCCCTTTTCTTCTCTGCTTGCTCTCTCCTAACGCCGGGGAGAAACCAGAGGCTGCCTGCCCTCCCGGGAAGCTGCTTTGACTTGCTAAAGCCGCGGCGTTCTGGTTGGGAAGAGACTGAGGCAGCGGCGTTCTGCGTCTGTCTCGGTGACATCTGCTCCCAGGTGTTAGCACATGTACCCGAGCCAACGTGGCATTTCAGCGCCTCGCCTTTGTGCGGCCCATTCTCCTGCTCGCTGTGTCATGCCTTAGCACTAGGACGGCGAAAGAGATTGGAAACAAAAGCGCGGCCCATTCCTTTAGCGATAAATGGATGTTCCTAGGAATTGAAGCAGCACATCCTGTATTCTCTACTGTTATTTCATTCATTCAGAATTTATATGCCTCCTTCCCACAGGTTCAGGGCGGCTCACAAACAATAAGCATATTAAAATTTATACAAAAATACTCTGTCACCAGAGTATGGTGAATTGGAGGCAAGCATGCTTGGGGATCTAGGGGCTTCTCGCAGGCAGGGGCGAGAGTCCCAATGAAATGGAAGGGACAGTCTCCCCAGTGGGAGCTGAACGATTTAATGGTGGTGGTAAGAGGCAGTGTGGTTTAGTGGCTAGGCCACTGCCCTGACATTCAGACTAGGGTTCTATTCCTGGCTCTGTCAATGACCTTGGGGAAATCACTTTTTCAATCTGTGCCTCAATTTCCACATCTGTAAAATGGGCGTAATTATACTTTCCCCCCCTCCCCCATTGCAAACTAAGGAAATGATCGTCATATTGTAAAGCCAGGTCTTAACACGTTCTTTTGACATGTATCTCCGCTTTGCTGCCCATATCAGTGCACATCAGGACGTTTCCCTCTTCCATGCTAATCATAATGCAGAGCTCCAGAATAATAGGATCTAAGATCTATTGTCTCATGGGGGTCCTTCCTAACATTAAAATGCAACACACAAGATCTAGACGGAGTTGGGTGGACGGAAGGGACTTTTCCATGAGAAGGGCACCACTAGTACAAAGCTGTGGGAGTTTTTGTCCAGGCAGAGGAACAGATTCTCCACTCCCCAGTCACCCTGCTCTGCACAGGCGTCAGTGGTTACACGAAATCAGGGCAGGGAATAATCAAGTCCGCTGGGGGCGGGGGTGAGCTGGGATTAGAATGTTTCGTTCCTCGTCCCCTCCTGCCAGGACGCCCTTTCCCCAACAAGCAGCAAACCTCAGAACAGGGAGATGTTTTCTCCTGAAGGGCAGATCAGTGCTATAGGCTGTGTGCGATAAACTGATTAGCACTCTTGAACCCCTGCAGACAAAATAATCAGACCGGGTAAGAAAAATCGGATGGAAGTGATCTAATCCTGAAGGAATGGCTGGTCTCTGCAGTTAAAGCTGCCATGCACTGCCTTTAAGGTTCAGGATTGGGGTTTTTCAGGATTAGGATTTGTGGGGATGATGGGGAAGAGTGCAAGAAAAGGGCAAGGGTATGGGGAAGAAATTGAAAGAAGGACAAGACAGCTCTCCTTCGCTTTACAATCCTTTTACTCGAGCGTTTCCCGACCTTTGTCTGTCTCCTTGTCCTCCCTCATTTGGAGACTTGAATCAAACCTCATGACCCCAGGCAGGAAAGAAAGCACGGAAAGGGGGTAGCGAATAGCAACCAGCACTGCGATCCCATCTGCACATGATGAGACCTTGCTCGGGGTCCACACCTACAGGTTGGGAGCTTAACTGGGGACGTCTCTGGGCTTCCGCACTGGGCAACACTTTCTCTTACACGACTCTTTGGGTGAAATCACTGGCTTTCCCCAACTCAGGCTCTCAGCACTGAGCCGGAATCTCCCCCCCTCCCCAACTCTTACTGGATTTAACAAGAGCGGGGGCCCTGCTATTGTGCATAACATTTATCTCTCTTGGCTCAAGTCCTGCTCTCTCCTATTAGTAATTTGACCCCAGGTGCCCTGCAGGTGCCCTGACAGAATAGCTGCAGCCGCTCTGCGCCCCTTACGTGCAGCAAGAAATCCTATTGGTTAAGTCAGGGCGCTTCAGCTTAGAGGCAAGAGATGAGACAGAGGGAGCATATGACAAAAGTCTACAAAATCTTGAGTGGTGGGAAGCGAACAAATAGTGAGAACTGGCTCCTAATACTAGAATTAAGGAATTCAATTACTGGCAGCAGATATAAAGCAAATAAAGGGAAGTACATTTTTCCACTCTCGGTATAATTAGCCCGAGAAATTCCTTGCCAAAGGGTGTTGCAAAGACCAGCAGCATGACCGAGTTTAAAAAAAGAGAACTGGATAATGACTTAGAGGATAGGTTCATAAACGGGCATTAATCAAATTGGTTGGGGGATAAGACCTTTGAATGTCAGGGGCTGGGAGTGAATAGCAGGGAATGGGTCGCTCAGTTATGACCTGCGGCGCATAGAGGAACAGCTGTCCTGCTGAGAATAGCTTGGAGAAAATTCAGGATGAGTTTCAGCTCTAGGTGCGCTTCTTGGAAGCAACCGAAGCTGCCACTGTCAGAAACAGGATGCTGGGCTTCATGGACCATTGCTCTTGCTCTTATCCAGTACGGGGCGACTTACTTTCGTATTGACTCTAATGTTTACTCCACAGCATAAGGGAAGATCAACACCTCTCAGCGGGTGTTAGAGCAGGAGGCCCGTGTGCTTCAACTGCAATCGAGGACAATTTATTGTTGGTTTGTTGGACCAGATTCTCTGGATTATTCATGCTGAATTACATTTTACACCCCAGGTAGTCCCATTCACTCACACACACCATGAAGGAAGAGATGAGAATGTAACCCAACAGGAACAGGGTCCAGTCTAAACAGAGTACTTAGGTCAGTCCTTTAAAAGGGCTATCCATAAAGTAGGTCACGAAGGTCAAGAAGGGTGGGGGGAGCTAGCAAAGTCGGGACAATTTTGACAAGAAGGGATAGTAATGTGGGTTATTAGTAATAGGGAGCATAATCGTTTCTCATTCCTCATTTTTCAATTACATTTCTATATTTGAAACTTAAAAGACATTACTTACATATAATAAATGAGGTTCTACATTACTGGCATCAAAATGTGAGGCGGGGAGAGGATTGTGATTTGTGTGACATACTTTGGTGGGGGGGGGGGGGCACGGCTTTGAAATAGAGTGACAACCTTGGAGGCAGGAGATTAAAATGTCCAAAATGTAAACTAAAAAAGCCTGACCCACTTTATGGGCAGCTCCACATTCGGGGATCAAAATAATGTAAAATAATTCTGCTGTAAAGCCAGTCCACACTCTGTTCTTTCACAATAGATAAAAATGCTCTGTGTGTGTGTGTGTGTGCGCGCGCGCGCGTGTGTGCAGTGAAGCGCTTCTCAGCACAGTAATTTCCATTCTGGAAAGAGTAAAGAAAGACTGTCATTCTAATATGATGCAGCGTAGACTTTCTGTGCATTGCCGAAACAGCCTGTAAATGGGTGGAAGCGATTTGTTTTTTTTAATGCATCCTCCACCAAAAATGGAACAAGCTACTGGTATCTCTCAAGCGCTCCAGATTAGCCAAGGGCATCCACCCGCCCCTATTTTAATGAATGGAAAGAGTTACATTTCCGTTTTCAGCACTGTATTTGGGGAACAATTTATTTTAAAGCTACACTGGCTTTAAAAAGTATGACTTTGGGGAAACTGATTTACTTTTGTTTTTAAATATTTCCATAAAGGAAACCAGTTGTTCCACTGAACCCCACCCACCCACCAAATTTAAAGAAAAAATAACAGATTTACATTGTACAGGACTAAAAGACACATCAATTTTTAAAGTAATAAACACAACAGTAATTTATTTGCTAATAATATTGTTAACATTTTCTGGTTTTATTAGTACATTTCCCCAAGAGAATTCTTGTCCAACCAACGTTAATAAACACTGGCTTGCCATTGTTATCAAATTAACCAGTTGCCAATTTTTCCTCCTAAGAGTATTTAAGTGTAAGGGTCACACTATGGCCTCAGTCCACAAACCACTTACTCTGGAGTTGCTCCATTGAAGCTGGAACAAATGGTTTGTTGGAGGATCGTGGCCCATGTGTAGTTTCGCTTTCTGCAGTGGCTTTCACAAAGATGCAGAGCTTTGAACTAGGAGAATCAATTGTCCCCAAAGGTTATTGAGACAGGCATATTGTCCTTTTCATCATCCATTCTTTTAATACGTTTTACAAGAAGGAATGGGAACCCACGATCCTGCCTTTGTCTGAAGCAGCATTCACAAAGTCAAAAAGGTGCTGGATGTTAATTACTGCACCGTTAACATCAGAAAATAAACCATATTTTGCTCCCGACGACTTCGATTTTCCCCATCCGGTTTTTCTTTTCTTTTAAAACGGTACAAAAGGGATTACTTTTGAATAATTCCAATTAATGAAATGTTAACGGTCGAATCCTGCTTGCTTCATCCTCTCAAGTAAATAAAGGATCCGACCCATCCTTTCAGTTTAATGGCAAGACTCGCTACTGAATTTAGTAAAGGCAGGATTGGGGCCCACCTTAGTAGTGCCGGATCTGACAAGTAAGAAATTTTCCTTTACCTTTTGGAGCTTCCAGAACAAAACAGGTTAAAAAAAAAAATCGAAGTGATGTGTCCTGAGGTTGGTATTAATTTTCTAAGCAGGTCCCTGGGATTCTGTGTGCTCGTGTAACAACAGGCAGTTTCGCTGTTCATCTCCCTTGTAAACACTTTGGGGTTGTTTGCTCCCACCTTCTCGGTTGTCTTTACATTATCCAAGGAAAGAGGAATCAGGCACCTATTATTTCCTTTCCTCCAAAGTTCCCAGCAGTGTCGTAAACCCCCTCCTTAATAAAACCAAGATAATCACTAGTTAACACCACCCATTCAATGTTTCAAACTCATTTTTTGTCCTTGCCTCGATGTAACTAAACTATAGTTTAGTTGGGGTTGTTTGTTTGTTTGTTTGTTTATTTCACTACCTGGAGGAGGCAGGAAAATTGGGAGAAACAAACAATTCTGAAACAGTTGTCCTGGATTCGAAGGAGGAAAACAAATGGGTCAGCACCACTGAGAAGTTATTTCGAAGAACCGGCTGACAAATTATTTATCAATGATCTCAAAGCTAACCCAGGACAAGTGGGTTATTTCATCTGATCCCTGGCAGGGGACCAGGCGATTTAGAGATGCCTCGGGATCTGTAAGTCATAACACCCACCCCACCCCACCCCTTCCCCCTTTGCAACATCCCTTTTGATGCTTTCAGAAGCGAGCATGCAAGAATCATGTCAATTTCCCTGCTACACACATTCGCCTTGAGACCTGACAAAGTGAGCTGGCGCATTACCCCCTGAGTGCCCTCCCTTTTATTAGCTCTTCGGCCATCTGCTAGCAACGGAAGCTGCAAGCACCAGGGGCTAAATGGGTTCTCCGGGGGTGGAGGGCGAGTTATGACATCACGGCTATGACCATTCGAATGAAGGAGGTTTGATCGTGACGCATTAGGATTCCAAGCCGCCTGTAGGGAGAGAGATATTTGTAGACTCGCTTTAAAAATCTTTCCAAGCGAGGGAGCCTCCCTCAGTCTCAATGACACTTGACAGATCTGTGCTGAACATTAGACAGACTCCCACACAGCCTTCATCGCTGGAGCTGGGAAAGACAGAGGATTGGAGGAGAGGAGCGGTTCATTCATTCCAGAAAGCTAGCAGCATAAAAGGGGTTGATTTTTCAACCTTGAGAATACACCAGCTTATACAAACCGGGTGCAATTCTGATTCCCTTGCTAAACTCTCATGGGAGCCAGGATTTCACTCGCACTGCAGCCCCCATTCCTGTTTTAACTGATTTAAGGCAAGGACAGCTCTTCCCTCGACTTCATCAGAGGCAAATTCACCCCACCTGAAGGTTCTGTGAACAAACCAGAAGGATCCCTCGGGTTGGGATTTTGGACATATCGTTATTATTTATAGCAATTGTCCCTAAAGTTCGCACATGCACTTACTAAACTGAAACCGGTATTCTGGTTAGGACTTTTTTTTTCTTTTTTTTTTAGAGGAGACGTGACCCATCAGGTCATTATTTCATTTCAAATTCCGATATAAATCTAGAGAGATCAGAGAGCAGATCTGGTTCAAATCATTCCACTGACCGATCGCGGCGAACTGGGACCTGCCCCTCAGGAGAACAACTTTCTGAGCTTTAGGGAGCCGAATTTCTTCGATCTGGCAGTAATTGCTAAAGTTATCCGCTGGATTTCTACCGAAACAGGCTGTAAAGCCTCCACACACATACCCCATCCCACCCCCAATGCGCCGTTCAAATCCTTCCACTAACCAGTCACAGGGAGTTGGGACCTGCCAAGAGAATTTGCAAGGCGAGTTTGTGCCTGCTTGTGGCTTCCCCTCCCTCGGAGTCTAGGGGAGGAGAGTCTGGGGGTCTGGGTGAGTCAGACCCCTCCCGCACCCCCGGCTTTCTCGCAGCGAATTCAGCTAGCTCTCTTTCTGATGGGCCATTCATATTTGACTCCCGCAGCCCTTCGCCTCAGCCTCTGAACTGACCCGCACTCTGATAACACGGAGGCGCAGTTTAAGCGGTAATTTATGACAGCTTGTTCAAAGCACTTGAACGAAAGCTCCTCTGCCTTCCCGATCGCTCCCCACCCGCTGCCAAAGAGCGAGCAGTAAGTTGCCTGGCTTGTGTTCGGCACAAAACAGTGCTGACCGCCCCCACCCCCTCTTTATTATCCATTACTGGCTCTAAACCAGCCAAGGGACTGGAATATTCATAAACTTCCTTCTCCAGTTCTCCCAAGCAAGAAGGGAACTCCTCAGCTGACAGCCCCCTCCCTCTCCAGATCTCCCCCCCCTCCAAACAGTTCCAGAAAAATCCCGGCAGTCAGGATCCTGTCGATCTCATTGCTGAAGCCTGAAGTGAAGAAAGCACTAGATCCCCACCGCTTCCCAGTCCTGCAGCTTGATGCCTCTGCCAACTTGGGAAAGGCTAAGAACTCGGACTGTGCAGACATGGAGAAGACAATACACATTTTGACTTGGGTCCGCAAAACCACTTTCTCCGGGATACAATGGGACTACTCCGGAGTAAGTGGCTTGAGGATCGTGGCCTTTCTTAGCGTTAATAGCCCATTGCATGCTCGCTCTTTCGGGGATCTAGGTGGTAGATTTAGTGAATTATAGTCCTATTGCTGTGGCTCTGTGACTGTCACCGCACCACAAGAGTTATTTTAATTCCCTCCTTGTCGATCCTTGTGATTGAACAAAATTTAATGTTTTTACAATCCCCCCTTCCAGCCCCATCGTCCCAAATCGCCTTCCTGCGACTATAAAGTAAACTAAACTAAAATAAAACAAAACATTCCTTTCTATTATGTGTTTCTTCTTTTCCTTGCGCCCTACAAAAAAAACACCATCACCTCAACCATGCCATAAATTCCTTCCCAGATTGGCAACGTAATTGGCTGAACGTTTTCTGTAACATGACGAGCCAATAACGCTCTTTGAAAATAAAGGGCACTCTGGTTCCGACAAATGATGAAAAATGACCTTACTCTGCGGGTAATAGTGTTTTGGTGTTTTTAAAAAAAAATAGATAGGCAGCCCCCAGCGCTTATTGTAATAGCAAAAATACCTCCAAGAAATTGTCTGTGCTATTCCGTGCATCTAGATATGCAATGTATTTCCACAACACGCCTGATTTTACATAAGCCATTGCATAAGCAATGTTCCTTGTCATCAGGATTGTACAATATCCTGCAATTCCGGAAAAGCAGTGGGCTTGATCGCTCCTATTTGGCAACACTCTGATGGGAGGTTTCCTTCCTGTGAAAAAGAGAATTTTAGGTAAAACATTTGATTGAAAAACAATCGAGCCAAGGGAATCTGCAAGGAAGAAGAAATAAAAGCAGTAAAAGCTAAAAAAAAATACAGCTGATTAGGAAAATATGAGCAGTATTGGTTCGGAAGGTTACAAATGCAGTTGTTGCATTGCTATCTGTTGTGGAGCTTTTACTCAAGGCAAATTTGTGCGGGGATGGGAGAAATACCAAACCATAACAAGAAACCCTCGATGAATTTCAAATCTCCTCCTTGCCAAGGGTTCTGAAACGCTTTTAAAGTGCAGTTCTACGGAAGGAGCCGGTGGCCAATAAATAATGGAAGGGAGAGTGTGTGTCTTCACACCTGTAAAAAGGCAGCGAGATGCATCTCCCCATCGGTTTTACATCAAACTTCTGGGGAGGTTTAAAAGAAAATAAAAAGCTACTTAATTGTCAAGCCGAGCTTCCCCTGTGGAACCCTTTGCAGCATCTTACGGTCTCGTTTGCAGCTGAATCCCGCCTGCCTCTGGCTTTTCACACGTGCCTCGCCATCCCCAGCTCTTCCACCTGGTGCATCCCCATTAGCCATTAGCTGCGGCTCTTCCTTTCATCTTTCCAGTGGCAGACGTTTCTATTTATCCCCCGGCAATCAATGAGTGGCGTCACCAGTGGTACTGTAATGACGATTGCACCATTAAGGATGACAGCTTAGAAAGAAGAGGGCAATGGTGATCCCTCCCAGAGCCAGTGCTGCACAGTGGAGCGCTCGCATCACAAGGTCACCCTATCTCCCCGCTTGCTCCTCTGCATTGGCAGGAGAGGGCTCGCCGTGGCAGGCGGAGTAGGCGGGGAGGATCTGGCTCCCTCATCCCCTGCCAGGCAGAGCACAATGGAGAGCAGGAAGGAGATGGTGATGTTCCTGGAAGGAGGTCAACTTGGCAGCCTAGTTGGCAAGAGGGTGACTAATTTGTCCGAAGCAGTGGGGAGCCCTGTGCCAGAGCCACAGGACAAGATGATCCATCGGAGTTGCCTGAGCCCCAGATCTGTCCCCTTGTCCTCCCGGGAAAGAGGAGGCGGAGGTGAGGAGGAGGCGGAGGTGGAAGTGCGGCCAGGGACAGGGACGGTGTCCGAGAGCCGCTCGGCGGCGGCAGCAGCAGCCTTGCTCTCGGCCGGACAGCAGCAGCCCCCCCTGGAACCGCTCCCCGGCAAAGGGCAGCAAAGCGGCTCGGACACCGAGTCGGATTTCTATGAGGAAATCGAGGTGAGCTGCACCCCGGACTGCGCCGCGGGAAGCGCCGAGTACCAGCACAGCAAAGGTACCCACCCCGCTCCCTCTGCCCTGGCGCCCCGGAGAGTGGGGTGGGGGGGCTTGATGACTAGAAACAGTTGGGCCCTGGGGATTCCTAGGGGCTGGATTCGTTGTCTGTGGGTTTAGTTGCTTGGTCCCTCCCTACAGTTTGCGGGCTCCATTCCTTCTGGGATCCCCCGCCCCATGCGCCTCTTAGCTTGGAGAAGGGAGAGGCGTGCGCTGCTTTGGGGTGCAGCGCAGTGTCCAGGCAACGGATGGAACCGGAGACTAGGAATATCCCTCTGTTTGTAAGGACCCCCTCCCCTGCCAGAGTGCCTGCCCCCGGCTCCCTCCAATGGGGTATGCGTCTCTCCCATGCTTCCCGAGATCAAACGGTTTGTGTGGGCGCTGGGCTGGCAGCGAGCTCTTTGTGGTTTTGCGGGGTGACAGGTTTCTGGATGAGCGCGGAAACAGCCACAAAGACCGTAAAATCGCTGCAAACTCCCGACTGCCAAAGGTGCAGCAGTAGGTCCTGTTTGCATGTTGGTTAAAGGTCCAAATTACCTTGTCACTTCCCTGTCTCGGTGGCGCCAGCTCGGAAATAGTCCCAATGGTTTAATTGCCTTTGGTCTCAGGCACAATGAGGGCTGGATGCATTTGAAAGCAAAGGCAGCGGCCGGGCCTTTCCCCTCTACCCCCTCCCCATAACTCTCTTCACCGGGCCGCAACACTTCCCCCCCCCCCTCTTCTGTGCTGTCACTGAAAACCGAGAGTGGACTCAGAACAAGGTCGCCACCCCTTCAGCGGAGGTGCCACTGGGAAAAGACTCCCCCAAACCGCCTCTTCACCCCCCACTCCCATGAAGAAAGCTGGCTGCGCACACGCACCTGGACAAAACATTTGCCCATGGTTTGGGAGGATGGGGAGTTGTGAGGGGAGGAGAATAGTGATGGGACACCACACCTTGCATGCCAATTTGGTGGAAACAGTTACAGACAGGCACACACTACACAAAACTGACCGAGATACACAAAACGGACACAGGCACACACACACTCACACATACACAATTGGCACAGATTAAACAAAAAACTGACGCAGGGAGGCACACGCACACACAAAACTGACCTAGACACACATGCAAAACTGACAGACATACAAAACCAACAGCATACACACACAAAAACAACTAACGCAGCCAAACAAAAGTCACACACACACACACACACACACACACACACAAATGATGCAGAAATATGCGCGCACCCCCCCTCTCTCTCACCCCCCCCCCCAAGATGCTTACAGCTACTGGCTACACTGGATGTTGGGGGTCTCTAGCGCAGACTGGTAGGGACACACTATTCCCTGCGGGCCTAGCTGCTGAGTGGGCTGGGGTCTAGAGAGAATCACTTTATCTTCACCGAGTGGGAACAAGCCCCACGCACAACCTTTATCCCCCCCCCTCCCAGGGCAGCTCCAGGATCAGTGCCCCCAGCCAGCAGTGTTGAGGGGGCAGCAGCAGCAGGGACAGGGGGCTTGTGAGGCGAGGAAGAGCTCCCTGTCTGTCCTTGTGTCCTTCTCTCTGAGTGTGTCTGTGCTCTTGGCTCCCTGTGCAGGGCACTGCTCGGAGACTCTGGCTGCGGGCAGCCCCAGCAGCGGGGCAGATCCCTCCAAGACCAACGGGGGAAGCGGCGGCTCGCAAGGCTCTCTGGCCTGCAGCGCCAGTGATCAGATGCGCCGCTACCGCACAGCCTTCACCCGAGAGCAGATAGCCCGGCTGGAGAAGGAGTTTTACCGGGAGAACTACGTGTCCAGACCCAGGAGATGTGAACTGGCAGCCGCCTTAAATCTGCCAGAAACCACCATCAAGGTACAGCCAGGCGTGTTTGCAGGAAACCTAAAGGGGCCAAACGTCCTTGCAAAGATAGCAGCTGAGCGGGGCCCCCTGGGCCCAGTGTAAACCTCCAGGGCAGTTGGGAAGGGTGTGTGTGTAATAAAAGCATCCAGGGATCGGTCATCCCTACCTCTGACACCGTCACCTCAATGAGATGTAGCCCAAAGCTGAGGACCCCACCCCGCCACTACCCACACATCATGTAGAAATAAAGGACAGAATTGTGCCCCGCCCCTCAAAATTCAGGGAGGATGTAACCCTCCTCCATCTTTTGGGACATGGTCTCCTCAGTTCCCTGAGTTAAAATCTCTCTTTCCCTTTAAACTAGGGAAAGGTCAACACCAAGACGCATTTTCTTTCAAACCAACCATTCTTTGGCCACTAAAGGGGGTATTTCAATCCCAAATGGGGCCCCGCCTTGGCTGGCAAGATACAGTGATGGCAACGCTTGGGAACACCGGCTTAAAGCCCGAACGGGACCCCAGCAAAGGGTAACCGCGGGTCATAAAGCAAAAGAAAAGGCGGATCTAAAAGCTAAATCCGTGTCCCTTGGAAGCTTCTTTAGGGGGACTTTTCAAGGAACACATGGTGACAGCCCCTTATTTGAGGGGAATATTTTTGATTTGTGCCGTAGAGATAAACTGGAGGGACAGTACGGTAAGGGGGGGGGGGACATGAGGGGGTGGTAACTGGGGGGCGGGGAGGTGTGGGGTTTCTTCCCATCCCCCTATCATAAGTTTTGAAATCAATTTCTGGGGTCGGTACAGGTACTTTATTTACACATAGGTTACTTGTAATTTTATTGTCCACAACAAAGTTTAAGAAACAAAATTCTGGAATGTTATTGGGGCTCTTGAGCTTGAGAATGGGTACTCCCATTCTCCCCTTCACCTCAGGCCTGGACACCAGTCCAGTGGGGGGAGGGGGACATCCCCCTGGCTCAATGGGGGGGGGGGAGACCAATCCCCTCCCCCCCCATAAATCCTAGCACCAGTCCTTTAGTAACTAACTACCCTTAGTTAGCAAGGAATAGTCACTCCTCATATTTCCCCTAAGGAAGAGGACTGGGCAAATCCAGCCAGGGAGGATGCCCCTGGCTATCGGCCTTGGCGCAGCCTGACGCTTGGGCAATGGGCAGTGAGATGTCCAGCCCGGGATGTCAGAGTGAGTGTGATAAGGCCCTTCTCTCTTTCTGCCAGGTGTGGTTCCAGAACCGCAGGATGAAGGACAAGAGGCAGCGCCTGGCCATGACCTGGCCTCATCCCGCAGACCCAGCTTTTTACACCTACATGATGAGCCACGCTGCGGCCACTGGCAACCTCCCTTATCCTTTCCCGTCCCACTTGCCCCTTCCTTACTATTCCCATATGGGCATCGGAGCCACCTCAGCCTCGGCTGCAACCCCTTTCAGCACCCCACTGAGACCCCTGGATACCTTTAGGGTCCTCTCCCATCCTTACCCCAGACCCGAACTGCTCTGCGCCTTCAGACACCCATCTCTGTACGCTGGCCCCACTCATGGACTCAGCAGTGCTGGGGGCGGCCCTTGCTCGTGCCTGGCTTGCCATAGCAGTCAGTCCAACGGGCTGGCCCAGAGACCCTCAGGATCAGACTTTACCTGCTCGGCTACAACCAGGACTGACTCCTTCCTCACATTCACGCCCTCAGTGCTAAGCAAGGCCACCTCCGTGTCCATGGACCAGCGAGAAGAAGTCCCTTTAACCAGATAAACCCTTATCTCAGGTTTCTAAAGAAAGCGCCCCATTCCTGGCCGGCGGAAATCCAGTCGAAAGAACTCGCCCTCCAGTGTGTATTTCATTGCGCTCTCCCCTAGAAATGGGCACCTCTGGAACACTGAAATAATTTTAAAAAGACTTAAAATAGCTCAGTCTTTGAAGGATTTACATTCCAAGATGCAATGTGTTAAAAGAAAAATAAAAGGGAACGCAGGTGATTGATGTCTAAGGGGGATTTTATAACTGTGTGCCATGGAGGCAAAACTGAGATCCCCTCCCTTCTGCAATACACCCCAGAGAAGAGCTCGGACTGGGGTTTCTATGGGAAAGCTACCCTTCTAAGGGGCAGATCACCCTCAGCAAGAACCTTATGCACAATTATGCAGGACTGGAAAGCAAAATCTGAAATACTTGAAAGAAAGAGACTGTCCATTCTAACTGTCTCGTGTGCATAAAAACGAAACCAACAAACAAAAGCAAGGAGAGGATGTATTCTTGATCACAATTAAAAAGCAAAACAAATCAAGGATTTCTGGATTGATGCAACTGTATTAGCTAGAGATTTCGATTTTAAAAATGCTACTGTCCATGTCCTCGCGTGGGTGAATCGCAGTCCCTACCTCTCAGTAAATAGAAAGCATCAGTGGTTTGGAGTTCTGATATTATTATTTTTATTTATTTGTTAATGAAGCAGAAATTCAGCATTTCTCCTACCGATCTCTTCACCAACTTCGATTTATTGTTATTATTATTGTTATTTTTTTAAAAAAAAATTTTTTAAAGAGCGAGGCTGCAACCGGCTGAAGGAAAAAAAAGAAAAAAAGAGCGAGCTCTTGTGGGGGGTCAAAGCTATTTGTCGTTTCGAAATAACAACGTCCTATTATCAGTGGCTGGATTGTGCAGACGCTGAGGAAATTAGCAAGTGATGTATATGTAAGGGAGCTTTTTGAATGTCGAATGTCTAATGTTCTCTGCGCGGAGCCCCGGTGCCAAACGTTAACAAGACGCCAAGGGAAGAGATTAAGTGACAGGGAGCAGAACTCCTTCAGACAATCACTAGTCTGCAAATTAGAGGCAAGGCGATTTGCCTTTCCTTTGTGCCTCCACTCCCCCCACCGCCCGCCCCCTTTCCTGCTCCTTCGCTGTCTTTGCCTTGGAGAATCGAGGGGGATTTCGTTTGCTTTCCTTTTCCCGTGCTCATCTCGGTGTAAAATCTGTTGGTTTATTTATTTATTTTGCCCCCTTTGGTTCCTTGGAGGTCACAGTAGAAGATAGCAGCCGTGGGCTCGCTTGGCTTTTCTTTCTCCTGACTTGAATTGCAGCAGCTTTTAGACTGAAATTTAACACACACACACACACACACACACGAAAAATACTGGACTGGGCTCCTCCTTTCTCCCCAAATCGAAATCGTTTATTTGAGTCTCTCACGCCCCCACCCCCAAAAGCCCAAAGAATTCAATGTTATGATTTGTTACCATGTCGCAATAAAAGGAAAAAAACAAAGCTAGAGAAATTTTAACAAGGGTATGTGGCCAATATTTTATTGGGGAGGGATCGTTTCTCTCTTTTCCTTAAAGGAAGGACACTGTTTGGGAGCACGTGGTGCGTTTGACATTTGCTGTTCAGCACTGGGGGAAATAAATAAGGAGCGGAAACAAAGGTATTCGGGACCCATTCCGAGCTAATTCATGTGAAATCAAGTGTCTCATTGAGGGAGAATTGATTTAGGGTGTTTTTAAATTAGACGAGTATATGCATGGCTCCCCACCCTCCACCTGCCCAACTTCTGGAGTGCGTCGGGAGGCCACTCCTGTGACTCAGGCAGCAGGGAGCACTCCTGAAAAATCTAGAGTACTCCATGCCGGGCAGGTTGGCTGCCTCTGTGGAGGGGGCAGCCATGCTGGGAACTGCTGGTTTGCTATGCGTGGGCACAGCCATGCCATTCAGCGACCATTGACTCCCCCCCCCCCCCATGACGGTCATTTAAAATCACACATAAATACCAGCTTTACCTGCAGAGTGTGGTTCGCTGGTTGGAAGGAAGGCAGGACAGATACAAATCTCTCTTGAAAATAGATTTATTTGGGGTTTTTATCTAAATCTGCTCATCCCTTTCACTTAGATGGAGAGACAGAGGCAATTTACACTCCCTTCACCTAGGGCCATCGATCAGAAAGCAAATTTCAGGTTTGAAAATCAAGGTCGCTTTGTGGACAAGCACACAAATAAAGAACTACCCCTCTGTGCATAGGGCATGATTTTAGGCAGTGCCAAGGGCTGTGTGAGGAATCCCAAAGCAAACCGTTGGAGACCATTCAGTTCCTTAGACAGCATCTCTCACCTGGCAGTACATTGACTAAGGGTGCCATCATGACCCCATTCAATGCAAGTTGAGTCACTGGCTTCTTTGGACTCAGGATTGCTACCGAAGAATCGGTGCCATTTAAATCTGAGCTATCAACGTAATAAAAAAGCTCGTATGGGTAACCCACTAGCAATAGAGGGGGACAGTGTATGGGATGGTTAGTTCCTTCTTCAGAGAAGGAATGCCGCTCCCCTCCCCCCTCCCAGCAAGGAGGGCAAGGGAAGAGGTTTGAGCCTACGGAACTATTTGTCCAGAAAGCAGTAGCCATAGCTGCGCCTACTGACTACAAGGGGAATTTAACGTACGCAAAAAGCACTGCTGGAGTTTTAGGGTAAAAAGCCCAGGGTGCGATTCTCAGTCAGTGGCAGCACAACTCCCATTTTTGACTTCAGTGGAGGGTCTCAGCCGGAGTCAGGCTTACCCTTGGCACAGAGCACAGACAGCGCTGACTCGAACACAGCTCCCTGCTCTCTCACAGGCAGTTAGCCATGGTGCTTAGTGCGGTGCTGGCCAGTTCTGTTCCAAGCCATGGGCTCCTGCACAACTTAGCACAAACACCTCGCACGAGATAAACCGTAGCTTCTTTCTGCTCCCGGGAACGAGCAATAGCCTCCTGGCTGGGGTTTCTTGGGGGGCTCCAGTCCCGCCCCAGCAATGATTATGAATGTCTCTGTGAGGCGGCCAGAGAGCAGGGCAGAGATTGCCTGCCGCAGGTAAATAGGCAGCGGCAATGCCAGGCGTATTTTCAGTTAATAGGGAGGGAAAATGAGGTGTCTGGAGCGATATTGGAAAGTACAAGATCGATGATCCGTCCTGGTGTCCAATCAGCAGCCTTTAATTGACTGTATTTTCTAGGTAATTGAGTCACTCTGCCTCCAAATTGAAGTGGAAGATAGAACGATACATCTTGCCGGGAGGAATTACTCATTACTTCATAATGAAATTTTCCTTTTGCTGTTGGGGGAGGCGGGTTTAGTCCCCCCCTTCAAATACTTTCTGGTCCAACTCATGCTGCCCAATGGCAACAGCTTTTCAGAAAGCAAGAGAGAGGGGTGTGTGAGCGCTAGGGTTGCGACGCCCATGGGAGTAACTTGGGACTAAAATATGTGGAGGATTCCGACCCACAGAAGCTTCGGTCCCATATCGGCCCCGAGATGAGTGAGCAGGAGGGAGAGGCATAGAAATGCAAATAAATACATTTTGCTAGAATGCAGCGGGAGGGAATTTGTGCGGGAAGCAGACCTCATCGCCCCTACTATAATTATTCCCATGGCGACGTCCCTTACTTTAAAAGAATACCCCTTATTTCACAGCCCCACAGAGAAAAATAATTACCCCTTTTATTTCAGCCCCCCCCTTCACAACCGTGCACTAAAACAAACACACACCTTGCTCTGTCAGTCTCTCTGTGTGTGTGTTGCTCCCTATATAGTGTGAGTCAGAGCCCTGCAATCAATGACAGCCTTCACTGGGATTCGAACCAGCAACCAGGCTCGGGGTTAAAGGCAGATTTGCTAGGGATGTTGGGAGAAGGGAACGGGGAGCGAAAGGAGGTTGTCAGAGACCCTCCTGTTAAGGCCCCTGTCCTGCTCACCCCTGCAGGTCTTGCAACCCCTTCTTGTCAGGGCTCCCCCACCACCACCAGCAGCAGCAGCAGCAGCAAACGGGCGCCCTCTTGTCCCTAGCCTGTTGGCCTTGTCCTCAGGCCCCTAGTGTGCTGCAGAAGGCTCCGACTTCAAGCCAGCCCAATCCCGCTCCAACAGGCCGTCCCCGGGTTGTTAGCGTTTGATTGATTGCCTTATTAAAGCGTGTTCTTGTAAGTGTGACCAAACTGATTGCATTGCATATGTTTGGAATAATGCTCATTTTAACCAACTGAATAAAAGAAGATGAGCTCTGGATAACGGGTTAGGACTAAATGATCCCAGCGAGCGGGTTTAGAACTCGTGCATTAAATTGCTCAGTTATCCGCAAATCACGCAGCCTCTTTTTCATCTCCACCCTGGCCAGCTTTGTTGTTTTTCTGGGTTAGCTGTTGTCAGCCCGCGCCCCATTAGCCACCGAGCCTGCGGCTTTGGTTTTATCACGGCTCCCTGATTAAACTGGATCGGATCTAGCTTCCACCCCCCTGCTCCGCTGCAGGGTTCAGGTCGTTAGGAAAGAGCCTCTCCCATATTTCATGCTTCCTGGTAGATTGTTAACTCGCTGGCTTCTCCGGCACCTGCAGGATGAAGAGCCACGTGGCTTGGTTAGGCGCTTTGCTGGGGGGGATTGGCTGGATTGGAAGGCTCCTTTTGTTTCCCTTTATTCTCTTGCTCTGCTGGTTACGTTAGTTTGACTCCCGAGTTTAGGCACTGGAAACAGCCGCCACCATATGTCAACCTAAAGGCCCAGTCACCTACAATAATGAGTGTGTGAGTGTGTGACTGGGAACACTATCAGCTGCAGTCTAAACCTCCTAGAATGGCTCAGGCCCCGATCCACAACCCTTCGCAGTTAGCCCTGGTGGCGCCACTCCAGAAAGGGGTTTGTGGCTCCCGGCCCTCATCTTCACTTCTAATCTATTACTGTGGGCAGGAGATCCATTTTTCATCTCTCTCAGGGCAAAATAGCCATCTCTCTCTCTCTCTCTCTCACACACAGGCTAACGTTTCCAGGGAAAGCAAAGGATGCACAGAAAGCACAGAAAGACGCTGTTAGGCAAGATGGATGCTAAAGTAGGAGATAGTTTCCTGTGGCTCTAAGAGACAAAAAATGATCAGGATCTTTTTTGGTCTCCCCCAAACACACCTATATGCCTTCTGCTTCCCTAGGTGAGCTTGCTGGCAAAGATGAAAGGAGCACGTGTTGTTCAGTTTGTATCTGCTTAACTGGTCGAATTAACAGAATTCTTCCTCCTCCAAAACAATATTTGCCCAATAACTGTTTACAAACTCCATCTGAATTTAACTCGGTGGCTAAACGCCTCTTCCTAGTGCATCCTGGGCCCCGAAGTGCCTCCTCAGCAAAGACAGTATCTTGCAGCCGCGGAGAAAGAGGTTTGCCACTTAAAACCCAACATGAAAGCATCAAGTAATTATTTAAAACAAGGCTGTTTAGAAAAATATTTGTATTTATTGCAGCTGCTCAATTGGCCTCGTTAAAGGCTGGGAGAGCATTTAAATTGCGTTACAATCTCATTTAAATCCAGCTCCGTTCCAGCAGGCGGAGGAGCCTGAATAGACCAATCACGCCATAATGATGATGAATGAGAAATTAATTCAGATACAAGCAAGACAATTTAGGCCTTCATCTGTTTAAATAGCCTTCCAAGATTATTCGCAATTGCAGGTCACAGATTTAATCAATTGTCCAATCTTGTGAAAGTCATATCCTTGCATCTTCATCGGGGTTATTTATATCGCAGGGAAGCTAGATGGGGTGGAAAGGAGACACCGTTAACAGGAACAATTACTTAGGGGAAGCGTTTGCAAAATGAAAACCAAATGCCTTTATGGGCAGTAAACGAGCAAGCGCTTTTCTGGGCATCCTCTCAAGAAGCTGGGCGAGCAGCAGCAGCAATAGCATTAGGACGAGAGTTTGACTCTTGAAATGCACATTTGTAAGGAGTGGTTACCTAGGCGCCAATGCAGGGCCTGCAACATGTAATTTTCATAAGTGTTCCTTAAAAATGTTGCTAGGGGGCAACTCTTTTTGGCAGTAGCAACCGCTCACGCTGAGGCCAGCAGTAGAGCCTGGATCATCAGGGAAAGAGATCGCTGCTTGCCAGATCGCTCTAGGGTTTACCCCTCTCTCCTAAACCCGGACGTAGCAGAAGTGCATGAAGAAACATGCTTTAAAACAAACAACAATACACCACAACGAGTATCCCGAGCAGGCCCGTAGATAGGACAGAAGGTTGGGGGGACACAGACTGCATGACAAGGAGGTGGCAATTCTTTTTTTGGAAAGACTAACAAACTGTGGGCTGGGACCCATTTTATTTCTGCAGTGGAGGGGAAAAAATGTACAAGGGAATGGTGCTGCCCATTCTCCTTCCCTGATCCCCAGAAATCAAGATGGCAGCCCACCCTACTCCCCTTCATCCCTCCCCCGTGGCAATTGTGTCTGAGAATCAGGACTGGAAGAGCACTAGGATCTTACTGGTGACCATAGCGTGCCCTCATCATGGACGAGGAGGGGGAGATCTGGGGAGGAGCTTATTCTGGAGAATGAAAGCCACAAGACAGCGCTAATTTCGCCCTTCCCCTGGTAGATCAACGACCTGCCCTACAGTACCTAGCTCTCCTCATTTCCTCTGCCAGGGAACCTGAGTCTGGGATTAGGAGATCTAGGGAACCAAGTATAAATTTAGAGGGGGGGGGGGGCTGTAACTCACCTGACTGACTCAAGAAGTTCTCAGGGCACGATTTCCTTGCACAAAATGAGACACCGATTTTACTGGGGTCAGTATAAAACAGGGGAGGCTTCAGCGGGCTTTTTCGGGTTGGAAAAAGCAGCATTCAGCAAACGCCTGCTTCCTCAAAGAGGCTGTAAGTAGATCCCTAAGGAAGGGCCACGATGCTCCGGAGTAACCCTTACTCCGGAGCAAGTGGTTTGTGGATCGCAGTCTGTCAACAACTCCAGGCTTTGTTTTTCTCTCTGTACAGCGGCTAGCGCATTTTGAGTCTCTATCCTAACCATAGACATCAAAATAAAGAATGACAAGCGAACACCTGTATTCTGGAATATACGCAGCATGGGGGGCTTGGCTTCTCTTTTAAGGGGAAAGCAGCAGCGCCTTTGAAATAGCTTCTGTTTTACAACACACACACCCTTCGCTACTCCAGATTTCCTAACCCCAAAACTTCCTGGGAAGAAACATCCTTTCCAGGAATGGCTGGGAAGACTTTCTTGGAGTGAGATGGAGTTATTTATTTTGACCTGCCTAAACGGTAATGCCCAACAATTCTGGGGAAAGAGCAGGAAGAAGAGACGATTTTTGGTTTGCTCCTAAAAGTCTTACATTGGTAAAAATCGTTGATCTAAGGAGAGAGCGGTGCAAAGTTGCTGCCGAGCAGGTGCCGTTTTGATCTCTAGCAGGACTTGGAGCTAAAGCTAGAGATGCAGATTGTGCTCTTAGTCAGGGCAGGAGAGGATTGTGGGAGCAGTATTATACAGGTTTCAGTGCCTCCCCTCTAGACTGAGAAGCCTGTTTTGCATGGAAATATTGTGCGGTGTTTGTATATATCACAAAAGCCTAACGAAAGGATTCCTGAAGCTCCAAGGAACCAACCTCAGGAGCGACGTTGATGTATTGCTGTCCAATTAATGCCTTTAATTGGTGTCCTCTGGGAAAGCCAGGCCTGGAATTGGGAGAGGGAGCCTTCGCTGGCAAATTCTGCACACCCCTAAGGTACAAAAATAAAATTAAAAAATGCCCAGACAGAAGAAAGAAATTAAATCGCTGCAGTGGAAGTTTTGCAAAGCAAGATGCGATTTATAGCCCTGATGGAGCAGTGTCTGGAGTCGGACCTAGTGCTCAGAGCTAGAAGGGAGACACGTTGTAGCATCTAACACCAGCTGGGGCAGTTTAACGCCGGGTTAACTCAAATCGGGTTAATTAATTCAACCAAGGGCGGCTAATCAACACAACAGCTACACAGCACTTATCAGCCATGGCCTACAACCCACTTACTCCGGAGTAGTCCCACTGAAGCCCACTACTCCGGAGTAAGTGGGTTGTGCTGTCTCATCGTGCTAGTTGGGCTGTTTGTTCAGGACACCATGGGACGTCAGTGACGGCGTGAGACCGAATGTGGTTGTTGGTTTTTAAAAAATCTGTTTTTTAAGAACAGATAAAAAACCTTGAATAAAACTAGATTTTATAGATATCATTCTGTCTGAATTCGGGGGGAAGCGAGCATCTCGGTGCCAAGAGAAATCGATCTCTCCGCCTAACAAACGTACCAAAAAATCTCTCTCGAAAAAGAATACTCACTTTCCAAAGTTGTTCTTCGAAAGATCCTAGAAGGGATTGGGTTCTATGTAAGGAATAATGTTCTAATGAGAAGAAGCCAACACTATGATCACCAAAGTGCGGGTTTTTTTTAACACCCCCCCTCCCCCCAAAAAACCCGTTTCAAGACTAATACGTCTGCAGTTAAAGGGAACGAAGTTGCTCCGAGCAGCTTTTCAAACCGCGCTCCAAACATTCGGGCTAAGTGGAAATGTGCGCACTCGGCGCATTCACACCAGCCCGGAAGTGCGGGTTTTTTTAAATCGCACTATGCCGCCGAGGAGTCTGTGCGATTTAAATGCATGTCGGAATCCGCCCTAAACTTGACCAGACTCAATAGTACGTTTAATAATCTATCCATGATACATACAGCTGGCTTCTTCTGTTTACTTAACAAGGCTTCTAGGTAACCTAATCACCACTGGCCCTCAAGAAAAGAAAAGGGAGATGGTCCCTTTGCCAATAAGTTTTTCTGTTTTCATTCCTGCTTGCGTTTCCTGTGTCCTCAGAAGAAACTGGTCATTATTTCACGTTCCTACCCACCTCAGATAAGTCACCCAGTAGAGTAGTATTAGGGGACTGGGGCATTATTGCAATTTGTGATTGCTTGTTTTACACCGTGGTTAGGATGCAATGTGAGCATCAATGAGCTGAAGAAGCTTTGATCCCAGTCTCCTTGCATTTGTAAGCTAGAGCTGCGGCCAGGTGGGCCCATTAATATTCTTCTTTCTGGCAGTCAGGGTCTGTGAAATCAGCACTTTTGTCATGTTGGTTTCACTGCGTTACAGCCACACATCATTTTAAACACAGCAAGAGGCTAGATCCTGCAACCTTTTTATATTCTCCGGACAAAACCAGTGTTTGTTTATTATTTATCCTCTATGCCAATGCCTTTTACAATCAACTAGTTCATCCTCACAACAACCCTTATCATTCCCATTTTAGAGATGGGGGCTGAGGCCAGAGAGATACTGTTTTGGTCAGTGGTTAAGAAGGAATTTCAGCCCCGGTCTCAGGTTCAAGTCCAGCATCATATCCACTAGGTTAGACAGAGAGAATAAGGAACTATAATGACTAAATCTGTGCTCTTAGTATCCATGCAGTGATCATGGTCTGTGCACACTGTCATTTTAAAGCTTGGAGGGGAAAAAAAACTATTGGAAGCATGAGGCTAGGGAGTCATGTGATGCAGTTTGCCCTGTCAAATGTTTAGCTGTGAAGTCAAAATTTGATCCAATTGCAGAGGTTGCTAAATATCCAGCTAGAAAGACTCATCTGCTTGGCTACTCAAAATAGTAAAAGCTGGTTAAAAATCACATAGCTTCATGGGTGTAAATCCAGAGGGCAGGGTGTAAATCCAGAGGTCTCAGAATTTGCAGGGCCCAGGGCAAAGAAAATATGGGATCCCTGGTAACTTCACCCCATTGGGGGCACCCACTGCATGACACTAAAGGTGTTAATGTTTTGGGTTCCGTTGGGAAGGAGTGGGCCCCCCCATGCTGCCCTGGTGAAAAGGGGGCCATTGTGGGCTCCCCAGAAAGAGTGGGGTGCCTGTCAGAGGGTGGGTGCAGAGGAGGCATGCACCTCCTACATTTGGGGTGCAGAAGACAAGCCCTTTCCTTAATTTCAGCCTTTGACCCCACAGTGGTGGGCAGCAAAAGGGGGGGGGGGTTAGTCTCCTGCAGCACTGGCAGCATTGGAGTGGGTGGAGTTGGAGCCACTATAATTTTGATAAGGGGTGGGGTCAAGTTGCGAGGAGCTGTCCCACTCCTCTCCTTGCTCCACAGTAAAGCAGCGTGGCCCAGCTTGCTGCAGTGGACGTTGTGGTTTCTTGGCCTACACATTGCATGGGATGAACACCCTGTTAAGAGCGGTAGCAGTCTTCTGCGGGTGACATCCAATTTTCAGAGTACAGGGAATTCCTAACACCCTGGGAGTCTCAGAGAGTCATGCGGAGCAGATCTCTTGGTGCCTCCACCAGAAAATCAGGTCAGGGATGCTTTGCCTTGCGCTTGTCCATTCCCTGTCCTACATTTCATGGTAAGATGTTACTGTGGCCAGTGCTGGGCCTGTAGAAAACATCCAGTCACAGGGTGGGGAATGCAACATAACTTGCTGTTGTTTAACAGGAGTCACTTGCCCTGAATTTCACCCTTGCAATTGGACCCGTACCCCAGGGGCTACTACAGCTGGGAGCTTGCTCTGGATCACTGGAAGGTGGGACAAGGAAACCCTTCTCCCCATTAATCCAAGGAAACTATTAGTGGGAAATCAGCCTTGCAGTTCTCAGAATTAATGGTGGTGTGATTCATTGACTTTCACTGGGCACAGAGGAATGCCCAAGGAGCATCCTGGTAAAATGGCTCTTTCTTATTCAACAGATCTGATCCTGGGAGTTAGTCAGGATCTGGGGTCTACTCCAGCATGTTCAGTAAGTTACCTAGAATTGTCCTTTTTACCTCTGATTTAATTGGCTCAAGAAAGTTGCTAGATGCTGGATTCCCGCCCCCCCCCCTCCTGTTCTACTTATGTGTCCCTGTATTGCTCTTCCTAGTGAAGTGTGCTGCAGTATTCTACCATGGGTTCTTTGAGTGTTTCAGAACTTTAAAAAACCTAATACTTCACTCTTTGTGCTCTTCATTCTTTTTCACTGTATGTTCCTGACCCATTTGTCTGTGCGTAGCCAGGTCTAGCCATGGGTGTCCAAATTATAAGTGAGAAGAGAATTGCTGAAGTGAACCACCCCATAAACTGTTGGTCATTGCTTCTTACTAACATGTCTGAAACCCCATGGTAAGCAAACTATAATTTCAAATGCCAGAGTGTCCTGAGCAATAACTTAATTCTGCGCAGTCTACACAGTGTGGTTGCTGAGTTGGTCCAAAATATTTATTTATTTATTTTATTTCAGTACTTATAGTCTGCCCCATCCTGCCCAATGGTGGCTCAGGGCAGCGAACAAAATGCATTAAAGCAAATACAAAAATATAAAGCCTATAAAACATCAATTAAAACCAAAAAACAACTGAAGCCCTGAAATATAACTCTTTCAAATATGAGAGTCTGGAGAGAGCGCGGCTAAGAAGATGCCTTTTTTTCGACTTGTTTCTGTTGGTTAGACAGTGCAAGGTGTTGAGCTAAAAAAAAGCATCACTCACCAACAGAAGCTGCTCCAATCAATTGTATTTATTTATTTAGGTTTACCCACTGCCCTTCCCTCAGAGGTTCAGGGTGGCTCACAATCTATAAAATAATGACAATAATACAACTTAAACAAAACCTCCCACTAACCCCTCAAAACTCCCACCATCCCCACAACCCTACCCACAAAACCATCCGGCCCCTATCCCCATCCATCAAATGCATTTTCAAATAAAAAGGTTTTACACACCACCTCTGGAAGATGCTCAGGCTCAAGTGAACCTCCAGGGGAAGGGAGTTCCACAAAATAGGGGAAGTAACCGAGAACGCTGTCCTGTGCACCCGCACCCCACGGACAAGGGGAACAGATGGAACCTGAAAGAGGGTGCTCCTGGCCAACTGTAGGGGCCACAGTGGGACATGGTAGGACAGATGATCTTTCGTATACAAGGAACCCAAACCATTTAGGGCTTTAAAGGCCAAACTCAGAATTATTCCCCGAAAGCTATAGACAGCTGGTGCAGACTTCAGAGCACCAGTGTAATGTGTTCCCGGTGACTCGTCTCTGGAGCTGAGTCACCACATTCTGCACCAGCTGCAGCTTCTGAACAGTCATCAAGGGTAGTCCCACCTAGAGCACGTTGCAGTAATCTAGCCTTGAGGTGATAAAAGCATGGAAGATGGTGGACAGATACAAATTAGAAAGAAAAGGCTGCAAGATCATAGACCAAAGCCACGAGCATTGTCTCCATGCCATACCCAGGATGAAAACCTGACTGAAACAGGTCCAGGAATTCAATAGCATCAAGATGATCCTGGAGCTGTTCCATTCAATAATAAATCAGAGGTATTATCTAAATGATTTATCTCCCCATTCTCAAAGAAATTTTAATAAGTTCAGCAATATGAACATATTACGAACTGTCATACTGGGTCAGACCAATGGACCATCTAGGACAGAAGCAGTGCTGGGCAGTGCTGGCTGCTTCAGAAGAAATGTATCAACAGGTTTTAATGGAGTGATCCATTCCCTGCCATTTAGTCTCGGCAGTCAGAGGTTTCATTCCTTTGTCAGCCTAACCAATACCTATTCCTCCAATAATGTATCCAATCCCTTTTTGATCCCATTTATATTATTGACTTGAATAACCTCCCATGGCAGTGAGTTCCAGAGATTAGCTGTGTATTGTGTGTGTGTGTGTGTGTGTGTGGGAGTACGTTCGTAGCTTGGCCCCTACAAAGACGCCACCTGCTGAGGGGCGGGAGCATTCTTACACCTTTCAGTACCCAGAAGGACACAGTGTACCATGTTTAGCACATCTGACCTCATGTTAGATGGCCGGTACAGAAATGTAGAAAGATCTCGGTGACTTTGCCCATGTGGGGAGGGAGTAGTGGAGGATCTCCCACACTATTTGTTGGAATGCTCCCTGTACAAGTTTATAAGGGGAATTTGGGATTGTGCCTTTTCTGGTTTCAACATTTTTTTATAATATTGCCCAGAAATTAGAGTTGATTTTAAATAACATGAACTCAGAATGCATTTGGAGAGTAGCCATTTTTGCTAGATTGGCTGCTAAAACTAGGGCTAGATTTGTTCGTGGCTCCCTCGAGGTGTAGCTAAATCTGTAATATATGGGGTCTGTGAATCAACTGGTTTAATTTACAATTTTTTTTAATTGATCTATTTTTATCTTTAAAGTTATTTCTGATGTTTTTATTGTTGAAACTGTACAATACATTTTATAATGTTTTAAATACCTTTTGTTCTGTGCAATACCTAATAGTTTATGCATTTAATAAATACTACTACTACATCTGACCTCATGTTGTGTAGTATGATGACACAACACCTCTTTTGCATACAACAATCACATGTAGCTATTCATCTTAGTAGCCCAAATCAGATTTTAGATTATTTTTTTTTTTTGACCATCCATATAGAATTCCTTCTCTTGGGCTCTTGTCAATCTGGATTCAGGGCTTAATTTGTGTTGGTACTTGCCAGGACTTAGACCACTTTCAGACATCCCCCCGCCCCCCCACATTCTGGCTGCGGGGGGAGGGGGGGAATGCGCAGACAGAATATGCGCGGGGATCGGCTGGTCTGAAAGCGCCCCCCCCTGCAGCTTTGCCAGTAGAGAGAGACAGGGATGCAGAGCAGGAAATCGAGCTCTGCATCCTTGTGCATGTCTGCTGGTAAAGCCACGCCGGGGGTGGTGGTGGTGGGGCGGTGGCGGCTTTCAGACTAGTCGATCTCCATGCATATCCTGGCTGTGCATTCCCCTCCCCCCCGCCAGAATATGCACATTGGCGGGGGGGAAGCCTGAAAGTGGCCTCAGTCCCAGCACCAGGGATGGAGCTACCACGGAGCAAGGGCTCCCTGGACTATATGGGGGTGGGGGGCTTTGCAAGTGACTTGAGAGATGCTAGGAAAAGGGAGCAAGGCCGGTACTCTGCCCCCAGCCACTATGAACATTTCCTAGAGGTGCTCAGGCTGCTTGCAAAGGCCCTGCCAAGAAGAAGGTTTTTAGAGAGGGAGCAGGGGTGGAGTGCTCTCTGTCCCTGCCCACTGCTAAAAACATTCTTCCTGGAGGGCTGCTACCATGCTGGGGGCTCATTGGGAGCCAAGGTGGTGCTAGCACCTTCGTGGGTGGAGGCTGAGGCTGGCCAGGGGCCCCTTTGGGAGACCCCACCTCCTTGCTTTAAGTGGGCCCATAATTGAGAGATGAGCCAGGGCCCCACTCCAGCCTCGCTACGCCAGTGCCCAGCACCACTTTCATGCCAGGGGGCAGTTCTTCTGATATCTCTTCCACCTCTGTCACTGCTGCTATAGTGCCAGCCCCCACCTAGGCCTGGGTTAAGTTTGATGGGGACTTTTATTGGTGCTGCCATCAACCAGCAGTTGGTGGTAAGGTAAAACCCTCTCATGGCAAAGCAGCAGGTGAGGTGGCAGTGGCAGCAGGAACACACACTGCCTGCCTGCCGGTGGTAGTACTCACCCCAGCCCCAGTCTGTCCCCTCCCAGGGATGGTGCACTGCTGTTGACAGGTGCTGAGAAGACAGGAAGAGACTTATGCAGCTACTCATCAGCTGTTCAGCAGTGAGTGTGCCTTGCCACTAAGTAGATGATCAGTGGAGGCAACAGCCCTTGCCTCCCATACAACTTAATCCAGTCCTGAGTGAGGGCAGGCGTGGAATTCTGGGTCCCCAGCTCCCCTCATCCCTCTGAATTACCACTCTCCTCCTAGGTTCAGGGGCAGAACTTCCAGAAGAGGCTTGAGCCTTGGCACCTCTTGTTGTACAAATTAAGCACTGGTTGGATTGCTTTGTGCCTCTCATTTGAGCTTGTCTAAATATTTTTTTTTCAGAAGTAAGCTATACCTGAGTCAAATTTGCACCCTACTCCTCTTCCTGAATCTCATTGTTTCTATTACAGGTGGACTGGAAAACATGTTTCCGGTGGCCATGCATGTAAGAACATAAGTAGTGCCATACTTGGTCAGACCAGTGGTCCATCAAACCCAGCAGTGGACAGTCTTGGTCAATGAAGTACCCAACAAGTCACAATGGGGCAATCTGTTCCCCTGTTGGTCACTCCCAGCTCTGGGTAGGGCAGGGAGGGTCCAGATCCTTGAATACATGCCTTCATCTCTGCTCCTTTCCCCTGAGCTCACTCTTTCAGTGCTCAAGGGTAAGGAATGGATCTACGGGACAGATCCAGAAATTGGAAAGGGGGCAAATGAAAAATACCTCTGGGATGGACTTTCCCTACTCCTGCCTCAGATGAAGCTGCTTATCAGACTAGTAAGCTATAGTTAACAAGTTTTTCTAGAATGGCACAATCATTTTTCAAAGGTTGGATGATTTGAAGAAATTCTGCAATATAATTTCTAAGGGTTTATTTTACTGTGCTTGATTTCTGCTCATAAACACATTCATGTAGCCACTTAGTACTAAAGGCAATCACCATAAATTCTTTCAGCTTGAGCATAGTTTTGCTGGGTTTTAGTCAGTGGTTTGGAAGCATAGGCCAGGGTAGAGCTTTGCACTTACTTTGACAAATTAGACATGCCAAAACCCTTGAACTTGCCTTCCTTGAATTTTGAAGCCTAGAAATGATGTTCAATGATCTGGTGTCAGAATTCAGCCAGTTCCATCTAGTTTTACTCTCTAGCTATTTTTGGTTTCTACATTTTTACTCGCTGATGGGGCTTTATATTTTCCCTGAGTTTTTGGTGTCACACTGGGCTCTATATCACTGTGACCTATTTTTCCCTCCTGTGTCCCAGACCATTAACATCTCCTCATATTCTCTGCAAATGTCTATGCATTCTATTCTGTAAGGCAGGTTGCATAACCAATTTGATCAGCCGCATTTTCAGACTTCCATTCCAACACCCATGGGACTTGCAATAGCTCCATTTCTGAGTCTGTCCTTCTGCAGGCATGCCAGGGTATGTTGCCAAATGAGCTCATTTTGTTCCTGCTATATGAAACAAGCTTCATTTCCAGTTTTAACCTTGGGCTCCAACTAATTGTCTTTGAATGTATTTGCTATGATTATGTGGTGCCCATTTCCTAGATCTGTTTTGAAGCTCACTTTTTAGTCATTTATTTATACTCTCATAAATCAATCTGGGATAGAATCTTGCGAGGTAAATTAATTAGGAAGCCCAGCACTACTATGCTTCTGTTTTATCATCAAGAAAGTTTTGTCCTCCAGCTGTATGTTCATAAATGCATTTTGCTAATGAACTCTTTGTGCCAAATACCTTTACATTGTGTTGTTTGGCTCGAGGTTTATTGCAAACAAACCCATTCTCTGTTGCTTGTTTAGCCTCCTATCATCTCTTTATTGCTATGCTATGCATTTTTAATTAGATCCACTTCTGCGCCTTCATTGCCTGTTAACATTTTCATGTACCACTGCACATTCTTCACTAGCCTTGCAGATGCCCACTGATCACTGCAATGTCAAGCCTATTTCTCAAATAGTATATCTGTGGGCTAGTTATCAGTTTTCACCACACATAATTCAGTCTCAGCTTGGTCTGCTAACTCAAATTCACAGGACTTGGCTTTATTACCTAGGTGTGTAGTGAAATGATCAATCATCTCACCTGGCAGCTAGTCTCTCCGAAAAGAAATACCTTGTTCCAAAGGGACATTTTTGGCATGGATTTGCCATTAGCTTTGTTGGACGCCTCTATCATGTCACCTCTACAAACAGACAAAATGGACAGTCTCTCTTCATAAACAAATCATTCTGGGTCTCCAATACTTTATCACCCACCTCTGCAAGCTCACATCAGGGGCACAATGAGGACTTATTTTAAGAGGAGGGCAACAGAGGGAAAATCCCTGACCCCAAACTCCATTCCATGGAAGCCCCACTCTCCCCCCGCCCCCCTAGTGCAGTAGGGGGCAGTGCTGGCTAGAGTGTCTGTTGGTGTCTGGTTGTGCTGGTCTTCCCACTCCTTCCCCGCAGTCTTTCTGGGTGGACTACTGGGGTGGAGAGGTGGTCTGGCCAGGCATCTGAGCATGTCCAGTGAAGGAATAGCTTGCAGTGCCACTTCTCATCTGCCTCAGTACCGGGCAGTCCTCCCCATCCCCAGTCTACCCAGAAAGACTTCAAGGAGAGGAGTATTTCTGAGTAGGAGTCTTTCTGGAAGGAGCACCACCTGCAGAGTGGGCCGGCCAAACCTAGGACACCAGTCTGAAGCGTAGCTGCTATCCATCTGCTGGGTGGACCCATGCTTCAGTTCCATACCTGGCCGGCCATTGCCCCTGACAGAGCTGCTATAGAGCAACAGAGCTATAGCACTAGAGTATGATAGACTGAGCTGCAGGCATCAGCCTGAGCCTAGAGCATCAGGCAATCATCTGGAACTCTATGGTGGTGGTGGTGTGCTGCATAGGTGGCCTGGGGAATCTGCCATGTCTATCAAAAGCAGACCTAGGCAGGGCTGAAAGCAGGTGGACATGGGGTTGCACTCAGGCAGCCTCCGTGTCCACCTGTTTACACCCAGTGACTTTCCCAAGGTCACCAGTGAGTTCATGACCAAGACAGGATTTGAACGCTGGTCTCACAAGTCCAACACCTTATTCACTAGGCTACACTTTCTCTTTGAATAACATATTTGTTTTAAATTGTATGCTTTCAGTATCATTTGTGCAATGTGAACAACAAAAATCCAACTTGAAGATGTATTGATTACATTTTGGCCACCTCCTAAATATTGCATGTTATTAAACACGCATTTTAAAAACAGAAGGCATGCGGACTAAATTAGAAGTTTAATAAAGCCAGTACTTCCCTCTGCAAACAAGAGCCTTCTCTAAGGAAAATTAATGAGCTCTGTTAATAACAGGGCTTAATTTATAAGGAAACTAGCTTAAGGCAATCATGAGGGAGTGAGATAAATAATCAACTGAAACAATAAAGATCAGTTATGGCATAACTGCAGAACAGCATTAAAGGGCTCAGGAGGTACAGTGCTTTCCTTTTAATTAATCAAAGTTCACACCGTGTTACAGCTCTTACTTACTTGTATATGAAAATGTATATTTTACACCATCTCTCTGAAAGCAGATGCCAAGTAGTGTATGCAGACCCCACTCCAATTGCATTTGTACACCACATATAGATAGAACAGTGGCTTTGTGCTTATGGACACTAGTATTTATGGGTTCTGTAGGTATCTGATGCAGCAGTAGAGAAGTTAAAGCTAGCTCTTTGGTAATGACAATCAAATGGATACTTTGTTTAAACATTGAGGTAAAAAGTATCTAAGATTTCCTGGGCCAAACTAAATTGGAGGTGACAATTACACAGGGCAGGGAACCTCTGCCCTGTAAGCCACATCTGACCTGCAGCTGATTTTTATTTGACCCCTTTCCAATTCCTGGATCCATCCTATGGATCTGGTCCCTGTCAGGGCCTCACTAGTGATGCCACCCAGAGTGGTGGTCATCTCCCTACCATTAGGATCTAACATTATGGGTCTCTGAATATTAATGTAAAAGGTTTTTAAAGGTTATTTACCTGGTTAAAAGGTTCAAAGAGGAACATATATAATTATGATCCGGGATGTTGCTGTAACTGTGGCCGCTTTTATACAAGGCGCTGAAAAGCGCCTCCTGAGTCCCGCATTGAGAGAAAAGCCGCGCGGGGAGTGTTTACATGATCCATGCGCTGCCGGAAGTGATATGCTCTCTGTTGGCAGCAGCAGCGCCGCTGGCGACAACGGGGAGCATGTCCCTTCCGGCAGCGTGGGGAGCATGTAAACACTCACCCTCCCCCCCCGGGCTTTTCTCTCAACGCGGGACTCAGGAAGCGCTTTTCAGCGCCTCGTATAAAAGCGGCCTGTGCCAAACTAAATTGGAGGTGACAATTACACTCAGACCATCCTTCTAAGCAGGGGCATGGAACCTCTGGCCTGTGAGCCACATCTGGCCTGCAGCTGATTTTTATTTGACCCCTTTTCAAATAAAAATGTTGTAAGTGTGTCAAAAGGTCCATGCTGCCCCTAGCAACATTCCTTAGGTATAACCCTAATAAGAAGAGAAGAAAATAAGTAATCAATCTATTAATAATAATAGCATCTGATTTTCTGTAAAAGAAAGGTAATTATGATGTCCAGAAAGGTTATATTAAAATAGAATGTGGAAGGTGTCTGACCAAGAAGGCTCCTAAAGCACTCTGACATATGGGCAGAGGTCATGTAGGGGTTTGCTTCTTGTGGTACTGGTTCACAAAGTATGAAATGAGTCTGTGGAATTTACAATAATGAACAGAGTCATTTTTTTCATGGACTTAAACAAGTCCTAGATGGGAAACTGTTTAAACACCCTATGAACCCAGGTATAGAAAGGCTATGTAATGGGGATCATAATACTGATCAATGAAAACATCAATTTTCCTAAATAACCAATCAGAGTGTCAGACTGACCTTTCCTTTGGTTGTGGCCACTGTCTCTCCTTTTGGTGGTAGCTCTCAGCATAGGCATTTGCCCTGGGGAGCAAATCAACCAATCAGAAATGTGGCCTACTATCCATCCACAGGTGACAAGCTTGGGCCTAGACAACTTAGGTGGGTGTTGTAGGCAAAGAGCTGTGGGCTGAGTGAAAAATCTGTAGGATTGTGTGCCAAAAGTGGGAGGAGTTTGGGGTTATAAAAGGCAAGCTGGTCAGCGATGTGGTGGTTGTTGCTCATTGACTGAGGAAGATGCTTTGCAGAGAAGAGAAGCATGAAGCAGCTGAAGGTGGCAACAGGGCAGAAGACTGAGAGTGGCACTGTTTTAATGTTTGGCAACAGGGCGGAGGAGCGAGAGCAGTGTTGCTTTAATGTTTTCCTTTGAGCTGTTTCACTGTTGCTGAAATCTTTTGTATGCTGTCTTGCTGAGTTGTTGTACCTGTTGAAGCTTTTCAGTAGCGATCTCGATTTAAGTATTGAAGGTTTCGTCTCAGTGGCTGGTTCTTCATTAGAGAGCCAGAGGTGATGAGAGATGCACCGTACGTACCTGGGCCAGCCCTATGATCACCACAATGGGAGAGGTATAGCACTTCCCTTGCAACAACTAGTGCTGACTCTGAAGCCCTCCCAGCTGTACTGCTTTACTTGAATCAGTCCAGCTAAGCTCTAGGGGCACTCTGAGACTGTCTGTCTTCTCATTGGCCGCCTGCACCTCCAGTTGGCTATATCAGCCTGGCTGGGTTTCAGTTTCCCCAGAGCAGCTTAATGTTTCTCAGTGGCTCAGTGTGTGCTCTTCCTAGCTCCTGTGCTATTTCCTGTTCCCCCTCCTTCAACCCAATTTCCACCCCAGATGGTCTTCCAGCCCCACACCTGCCTCCCATTTATACTCCTTGCTCCTCAGACCAACCTCCTGGTTATAGGCTTCTGTGCTGGCTCCAGATACCAGCTTGCCTGCCCCTTTGGTACGACACTGACTCCTTGGACTGACCTCTCAGTTTACAGACTCCTGCATTGATTCCAGACCCTGCATTGATTCCATAACCCTTGGGTCCCCATCCTGCAAGACATCAGCCCTTTGGTCCCTATCCTGCAAGGTCTCACCATCTTCAGACCGCCCATACCTTAGCTGACTGGATAGTCCTTGATCATATGCACTCACTGAAAGAGTGAACTTGGGGGAATACAGCAGAGATGAGCGCATGTACTCAAGGAGAGGGGATGAATCCCTGGCTTAGATCCACGATCTGTACTCATCTTGAGCAGCACACCCCTTAAGCACTCTCGCTCCCAGCTCCTGTCCAGCCTGCAGAGCTTGCACCAATTTTCAAAGTGGCCCATGGTAGGAAAAAGGTTTGCCACCCCTGCCCTAGAGGGTTCCCTCTTGCATGAAGAGAGGGAAAACTTAGAAGAACTAAAAGCCAAATTCTTCATTCCACTAAAGATTCCTTGTTGTTTCTCTTTACCTCAGGTCCCCATCTGCAAAGGCAGTTTCATTGAGAGGTCTGTCATAGAGCCAGGGTCCTGGCAACAACAAAATGCAGGACAGAGCTGCACTCAGGCACTTCCAGAATATGTTCCAGAGACCGCCAGCATTCCTACTCCACACCAACCATTTTAGGATACTTGCGCTTTAGTTACCTTAAGGCATGGCCGTGCCCATCTTTAAAATGGAGAGAGTAACACTTCCCTCCTTCTCAGCTGATGTGGGGTTAAATACACTAAGAAAGTGATAGGGATGGGCGAACGCGGTTCGGAAGTTCGGAGTTCGGCCCGAACTCGGCCTGTTTGGACGACCGAACCGAACTTCCGAACACGAACTGGTTGAACCGAACTCAATCCGAACGGCGAAATGACCGAACAGTTCGGTCAGTTTGGATCGCATTCGGGTGAGTTCGGGTGCCAAAAAAAGTTTCACTGTAAGGTTAAACGTGACAGGGAGGGGTAGTACTAGTCACTGAGGAGCAGACTTCCAGGCACCAAGGGTGGAGAGGCTTGCAAGAAATGAAACTATGTGCCTCCCCCCTTCCCAACACCTTCTGAGCTAGTCACTGTTCCTGAACAGCAGGCGTTGAGTAGGATTATTAGATTGCTTTAAGTTTCATTTCAGTTTTGTACTGAAATGAAACTGAAACCTTAAACTGAAACCTTGTGTTTGTGATTCCCCCCCCCCCCATATATATAGAGATAGAGAGATATAGATAATTTATATAGAGATAGATAGATAGGTTAGGGATAGTAGTTGTAGGAGCTAGCTTAGTGATAGAGATAGCGTTAGTGATTTAGTTTTAGTGTTTGTAGGAGTATGCCTGTGTACTTATTAGATAATCCATTTAGTTCATAGCATTTAGAATAGTTAATAGCAGTTAGATTTAGTGTAGATAAATATATATAATATTAGATACAAAATAAAAATTAAAAAAAACCATATATAAAAAAAAAGAAAACCATATAAAACCCAATAAAAAACCAAAAAACCATATAAAAAACAAAAAAACCACCCATAGCAACATTTCCCAAATGGCCGAACACAGCCGAACCGAACGGCCGAACGCAGCTGAACCAAATGACTGAACGCAGCCGAACGGCCATAACTGAACCTGGCGAACTAACCGAACTGCCGAACCAAACGCGGCCGAACCGAACGCAGCCAAACCGAACGGCCGAACCCGAACCGCGATCTGTTCGCCCATCCCTAGAAAGTGACCCCCTTAGACTCAGCAGCAATAGTGACTACACACAGACCTACCTTAAACAGAAACTTGGAAAGAGTTGGCAGTCAAAGAAAGAATAGCTTCCCTCCAAAGAGAACAGGCTGATGAATTTGAAGAGATAGGGACCCTGTTTTTGAACACATTTGGATAAATACACACACTCCACTGAGATTGTCTGGAAAATTCTGTTCTCCCTAGCTACTCTTCTCCACGGTTCCTTTCTTCCTCTCCCCCAGTTTCTTCTCTCTTCCCTTCATCTTCCATTTGTTTTCTCCCTACATATGTGTTGCTGTTTTATTGTTGGCACTTTTATCTAAAGTGTTTGGCTTATTCAGGCTTGTCATGGATTTTTCTCCTTTCAGTAGAATTATGGAACTTACAGATATATTTGTATTTCTATAGAGTGTAGGATAGTTGGGATCATGAACATGTGGAAACTGTATTATCTTTGATGTATTTTTTGTTGTCGTTGGGTTGGCAGGAGTTTAGTGTTTATTAAAAAAATGAATCACAAAAACGATAGGAAAATGGCTGAAGGCTGAGACAGCTTGCTAAGTGGTTGCTGTGTGGAGATACCAACATACAACATGGACTTGGGACACTGAGGTGGTATGGTGCCTGTAATATTTCAGTAAAAATATGACTATATTGGTGGGGGCACATGCATGTACATTTAGTGTATTTGTTTAAAGAGATTGTAAAAAAAATCAAAAATCAAACTGGAGTTTTGACCACACTAATACAGCAATATCTGATCAGCTAGCTGGCTTTAGGTGGATTGCTTCACAGGGAAATACCTGCCTGGCTTCTTTCTAGCTTGCTCTTATTACTGCTGACAAGCCCTGCCAAACCAGAAAGAAGGGCACCATCACTCTCTCTATATAAAACCTTATCGCTTCTCAGTCTCCCATACGTCTGCATTGCAGTTAAGGCTTGAGCAGGCTTCACTCCTTGCCCTTTATAACAAGCTTCAGCTGGTCCTCATCACCAGCCAGGCAGTTCAATTAACAGAGATATTTTTCATCCTCATCTAGTTCACTAAAACATTAACCCTTTGCATGCCACAAGTTGAATGGGAAAGAGGAAGGGGCTGCACTCAAGCATTCTTGTCCATTATTATTACTTCCCACCTCCCATTTCTGTGCTCCTTAGGATCCTCCTATCCCAAGACCAAAGCCACAGTGGTCCAGCTGGGACTTCAGGTGATGGAAAGGGAAGAGACCGGTGATGAGGAGCAATTGTGAAGACCTATGGAATTCCAGTGACGGCTTCTTTTTTGGTAGGTACTTTGGTGGGGATGAGCATATTCTATCTAGCTCTGTGCAATGGTTGCATGGGCGTATTAGCGCTGAATCGAAACAGCCCATCCATCTTCACAAAAATTTTCCACATTTTCAGAACATCCCTCAGAATTCTGATGCAGAATTAAAGCCTTGGCAGAATTCTCACTGAAGTTTTGACTGTAGGGTGCTGCCATTTTGCACATGCGCAGTAGGAGAAAGGAAAGCAATCGGATTGTTCTGGGGTCCTATTTCAATCTGCGTTTCATCAGCCTGACTAAAATGTATAGATTTGTTGAAAACCAGAATCTGAGTCAGAATTTCTTTACAGCCTTAGTATGTATGTCTCAGGTGACAACTCCACAACGTATCCATCCAACTTAAAACAATATTATGATATTTATTTAGGATGAGGGCAACACAACCATCTGGTGCCATAGCGCATGTGATAGCTGTCACTACAATTGCCAGTCCCATTTTCTTCAGTGGGACCCATGCCTATGCTAACTGCTAGAACATGTACCATTCATTCCCCACATAAGAGCACTCCTATTTGGTGTGTTCTTATGAGTAAAAAATACTCCTTTTAACCACACTTTAACTCCTCTTATCATGAGACCCAGTTGGTGCTTCGAGTATATTAACAGGAATCTTGACCATCTGATTGTGAGCATATATATATATATATATATATATATATATATATATATATATATATATATATATATATATATATAATATAAAAAAATCTTCTAGTTGCAAGCCCTTTACAAGAATGACTGATTCTGATTTCTTCCTGTCTCTGATGTGACAATTTTAATAGAAGGAATTAGGCATTTCCATGTGGAAAGAAACAGGCAATGGTAAGTAATGTTGCAGATATTTTAATGATTATTTAATTAAACTGAAGAACTGAGGGTGTCAAATGAGTCCCGGCAATTTATCAAGAGCCAGGGCAGAAGAAAGTGTTCTTCGAATCATCAATGCAATAATTACAGCTAACATTTCCCAAAGGGGACTATATTTTTAATTGTTACAAATATAATTACACATTTACAAGGAAGCAGAAAAGCAGTTCATTTCAGCTCTTAGTTTAGAAATAGAAATGCCTACATTTTTCCATATGCAAAAAACTCTGACTGGAAAACCAAGGGGAAAACAGAATAAATGTCATTGCAAAGGTTAACTGAAATACAAGTTACTATGATCTTATTTCCAAGGAAAAATACATATTAAGAGGATCTTGGAACCAACCCCTTTCCATGATACACAATCACTAGTACAGTGTCCAGTCAGAGTTCTGCAAGCTATCCAGCTTCTATACCACTCCACAAGGATCTACACCAAGGTCAAACTGTGGCTTGGGAGTTGCCTGCAGCTCTTGGGCAGTTTAAGGGTGGGTCTCAGAATGGACTGGTCTGGGTCCTGCACTGCTTTAGTGGTCCTGCATCTTACTTCATTGCACTTGAGTCTCAGCAACTGAACCACAGCTCAGCCTTCAAATCTCAGCAGCCAGGACCACTGAGCACTGGTATTGACAGCCAATCACAAAGCAGCAGAGTGGAGGGGTGTGTGTGCGTGTGCGCGATTGCATGTCTGTTGTGTCTGTCCCCCATATGAAGATTTTGGTAGAATTCCTTCCTCCTGGAGCTGATAACTTTTAAACCACCCCTTATTTATACACAAGCTGGAGGAGATGAGTTTCTAAGGGCTGGATGCATAACACTTCCATATCTACCCAGGTCTCTCTAATGGCATCTAGGAGATGACACTGGGCCAAGTCTGCATGGCCTTGCCTCCCATTTTAGAAACAGTGCTATACTTCTCTCTTTTGTCACTTGGAGAGCCTATAGGGGATGTAGGAATGGTTATTCACTCAGACTCAGTAAAGTCTTCCATGGAGTTGGTGATGAGAAAGGAAGATGCTGCAGGGAGTTTACCCTCAGCAGACTTGTAGGCAACCAAGGATACCTCAAAAGATGGCTGTCTCAGATGACAACTTCTAAATGGCCAGTCTAATCCATTT
>QEPC01011191.1:3065738-3104764 GCA_003113815.1 Sphenodon punctatus
CCACAGCCACATACCAAAGATTTTGAGCTGAGATGGGGGCAGGACCTGCCCATGGATGCACTGGCTAGTCTCAATTCAAAATGTTGAACGTTTTGTACTAAATTATATAGGGTGTTGTTTTTTTTTATGTAGGCAATCATATGCCAAAAGTTAGACTGCATCCATCATTAATTTTGCATGTGACCCATCAGGCCGCATTGCAATCCAAGTACCTAATAAAAAGCTAACATCTTAAACCACTGCACAACTTTCCCCTTCCTCCTATTCCAAATTTACCCAATGAAATACCCGTTTAATTCCAATTCTGACCAGAAAATCAGACCGTCAGTTAAAACAAGAGATTCATCATTTGATTTTTGCATGCATCTGCATTCTTGCTCAGATATTGTCCACATGCCACTATGCAATTAAACGCCTAACTGCCAAGTTCTTGTTGTGAATCCAGCATCTCTCTCTCTCCCCCATCCTGACTTGCATATTAATATCGTGGAGGAAACTTACAGAGAATCAGTACATTCAGAAGTCTGGCCATTGACTCCAGTAGGAGCAGGACTGAGTATATAATCTGAATCTGCATGCATTCATATGGACCTAGTTAGTCAAAGCAAATAGATGCAGCTTTGAAGTTAAGATCAATAGTGTGTCAATATTATCTAAACAATTATGGTTAAATTCAAAGAAAAGCTAAATCAATGTTACTGTACTCTTTGTTATATATGGTAATCTACAAAGGCTGGAAAATTAAGGCCTATTAACCTAAAGCTGTCAAGGCTCATCAAAAATAACAGTGCCTAATGCTAAGAGCTGGCATATAAAGTGAGGGTGGACAGAAAAAACTCCCTCTTTCCCTGGGGTACTCTTTTTTCCTTCGAAACGACCCTTCCCAAATAATAGGACACAGCATTTTATGTTTCAAATGTACCATATGGCATGATGTGAGTGGAATTTAATTACATATTAGCATATTCTTACAACAAGGGTTAGCCAGTTAAAGCAGCTGGACAAAATGTGAATTAAAAATGTTTGTGTGAGCTGTTCTGAAGTAGATCTGCTTTGGCTGTTGTTATTTCTTTAACTTGTGGATGTTGGATGATCCCACTGATCCATCACAATGGGATAATGTGAAACAGAAATGACATCAGCAGCCTGTTTGAGAGTTTACTGTTGTACTAATGAGTTGACTGCAGAGGGGTTGAATTACTGCAGTCTCCCGTTACTATGATTTTTTAAATACTAACCAACCATTTTTTCTCCTTAAAATTGTATAGGTTAAAAAATAAGCACAGTTGAAATAAGTTTTACTGTTTATTTACAGAAGAGATAGATGGTCAACCTTGCTAATAATGTTTCATTTCTAATATGCTTAACCAAAGTTATGCTGTCCTTGGCTCTTGCAAATGATCAATGGCATCATTTAGTCTCCTTAAGAAGGAAGAAGCAAATAGTCGGAAATTGTTGCATGCTTGTGGAAAAGAATTTTCTTCCACTTCCTGTTTTCTCTCATACACTAGAAGTGCATTGCTTCTTCTGTGATTCTCCTTTCTTTCACCAGCTTCACAGACTTTACAAAACAAGTTTTAGAAAGCTTTTGCTAACAACCTCCATTCTACCATGCTTGCCTATTGGCTGGCTGCCATGTTGGCCAGCACACTGGGGACCGAACTTGGAACCTCAGAGCTAAAAGCATGAGTCTCTACCACTTGAGCTAAAAAGACCATCTCCTTTGCTAAACGGTAATAGAGTAATATATGCTGTCTGTTTCAGGCACAGAGGGGACTGTTTAGCAACCATTGTTAACAAATTGTGGAATATGTTTTGTTGTACCATATCATCTGTTGCTATGATGAAATAGAAATATTGACACTAAAACATCCTGGTTCAGACTTACTTGAAAACAGTTATATTTTGTTTACCTTTCAAGAAGACCAGTTAACACCTTTCTAAAGAGAAAATGACTCAGCAACCAAAGCACTTCCTGGAGCAGTTCATCTAGTTTCTCAAGATGGAACAATGGAGAGTTGATCACTGTTACCTTTTGGACACAAAATGCACAACATTTGGATGGGTGTCTGATCTCCCATGATCATCTGGATTTCAACAGCCTTGTCACAGAGATTTGGAGACAACAAGCATGGACTCCTGGAATATCTAGCATGTCTCAGTTTGGATTAGCTTTCTGAGCATGGGACCAGCAGAAACAAGGGGCTGTATTGAAAGAGGACCTTGCTCTGAGTACAATACTTAAGCAGGAGTTAAGGCAGCAGTTCCAGATTTTATTGCTTGTGTGAGCATTATGAGATTTAAATATAACCCCACTACTCCAGCCAGAAGCAGAGACATGCAGAGTGTATGAAATATTAAACAGGATTGTGATCCCATCTGCAGATGGCATCACCCTATCTTGAGTAGTGACCCCTGGTGTGTGAGCCTCTGGGTATTTTCAGACATTACGAGATCACGCTCAACCACAGTCAATACCCTGTGGTGGGGAATGGTCCCGTAACGTCTGTTGGGGAACTGGAAGCTCCCCCCCAGATGTTTGCCACGGTCAATCTCGGAGGGGAATCACATTCACCACGCGATCGGCAGAACCGCCGGGGCTGGCGCTGGTCGCGTGGTGAATGCGATTCCCTGCCGCGATGAAGGGGCCTGTCTCATCTGGATGGAAACCACGGCCTGGAATCCCCGGTGGGATTCCGGGCCATGGTCAATTCGGGCGAGCGCTGCGGCTGCATTGGCCGCAGTGCCCGTCCGTCTCCCCAGAGGGTGGGCAGCGTGGGAGCGTGGGGGGGGGAGGAGCTGAGCGGCCGCACATTGCGCTGTGCGGCCCTGCCCCCTCCCCGATTCCCCGCCGGGATCAGGCGGCACATCTGTTGGATGTGCCGGAGTGATCCTGGCGGGGAATCATTTGGGTGATTCCGGGACGGGGCGAATGCCGCCCCGTCTCACCTGAAATCACCCTCTGACCTAGGGGATAAAACTCTGGGTGGATTGTGCTTGTGCTAGCTGCAACCACAAGGTGAGTCCCACTGAAGTGAATGGGACTACAACCGAAACAGGTGCTGCATTTGCTACCTACAGGTTATACCCGCATTTCTGAGTAATCTATTGGGTGCCTGATTGGTATCTAGTGAGTACTCGCCCCAAGCTGCTGTGTGAGCATGAGGGTTGCGGGATAAAAGAAAACTGAAATAAATAAATTAATTTGGGGGCTCAGCCCTGGCAATTAAATTCAAGGGGAGGGGGGTGCTGAGCTCTAGCAAATGTTCCCAGTAGGATTGTGCAAAATGCCAATATTGACCATTTCAGGGTTGAAAATGAAAGCCAAAAAAATCCCCATAATGGTTTACTTGGTTTTCAATCATGACTTTTCTGCCCCACCCCCCTGTTCATATCATATAGATTAGTAAGGTGTAGCCTCGCTACTTCAGCTAATAAGGCTGCTCTGGCAAGAAAATGATGCCCTATAATGATCTTGAGATTTTGTGAGAGATCTTTGGAAGATGATATGTTTGTGAAACTGAATCCAATGTTTTGTACTATATTTGCTTGGAGTTTTGCATTCTGTGCCTATTTTATGTTTGACTAAGGCAAAGGCTAATGCCACAAATAACTAAACTGAAACTGAACGGAACTAAAACTGATATAGATTAAATCACAAGAAATCCTGTTTTATATTCAGCTGGAGAGACCCAGGGTGGTCTAGTGATTGGGTTGTTAGCTGGACACTAGGGTTCATTTCCTTGTGCTGACAAGCTCTGGGACCTGGGGGTGCAGCATGGCTTCTGGGGCAGGCTTAGACTACAGCAATTCATTTTTTTTTTTTAACAGATTAACCATTCTAGGCACCTGAATAGCAGGTATTACCATTACTGATTTACCATTTTACTGATTGGTAAGTTGACAGAGGAATCGGTACTGGAAGTCAAAAACTCAATATTAGAGGTTGACAAATTGATACATTGCATAGTTTGTCAGGCACTAATCGGTCCCCGACCAGTATCTGATGTTACCAGGTTGGGTCAAATACCACAATGTCAATGGGTTTTTAAGGGTACGCATTTGAGCTCTAAGTAGGACTCATTCTGGTGTTATCCACTAGGAGGATCATGCTGCCCATGGATAAATGGGCAGTAAAGACTCTTTCCCAGTGTCCTGAAATGCTGGCACATGAACTCCCAAGAGATGGGGAAGGGAAGAGGTGAGGGAGGGGCAGATCAGGCTGATTGTTGTTTCATAGCTCTCAAAGTTATTGTTTTTAAAGCATCCCACTGCTACATCTGCGTTCATTACATTTTGGCCACATTGAAGGGTGGCCAGCCTCTATCTGGCCTTTCAGTCAGGTCAGTGCCTGGCCCTGTCTATGAGAGATGACACCTGCTGCCAAGTTCTCTTTCTTCTTTGCCTGTTCTTCTTTTCATTCAGGAGAAAAATATATTTGGAGGAATTATCCGACCCAGAGAGTGTATGTTGATGGGCACTGATCTGGCTCCTTTGAAGACTGTCACATAAGCTCAGGCTGCCTATTACATGGTGTAGCTCAGAGATTATAAGCAATGGGGCATGGGGGAATCTTAGGCACTGGTCTGGGGCCTAGGACAGTTGGTTGGCAACATCCCACATCCCATGCAAAGGTGCAGACAAAGGAGTCTGAACCTGGGATGGTGTCCTAATGCCCCAGAACTTAAAAGGATAGCTAATGACTGTCACTTACTATAATTATTTATATAGCACTTTCAGTGTTGAAAGTGCTTTACAGTCCTTACCTAGTTCATTCTCACAGTAGCCCTGTGAGGTAGTATATTTGGGTTGCTCCCACAAGTGGCCAAAAATGCCTTTGGTCTCTCAAGTAGCTCTAGGTGACACCACTTGCACCACTGAGCAGACCCCATGGGCTTACCAGTAAGAAGGGGCTGCCAATAGTCAACGTCTCGCAGGCAGGGAATTCCCAGGCAAAAGCAGTAGGAGTTTCATGTTCTCCACTCATAACAGATTAGTAAGAGTATAAGGAGACACTGGGGCAGTTTGTAACATTGGACGTTTTTACACAAGAGCAGTGAGGGTGTGTGGGTCTGTGGTCAGTGCTTGGGGTCGGTGCAGGGTGTCCACATGCGGGAAATGCGTGGGGAGGGAGTGCTTCATACAGGCAGCTCCCCGTATGGCTTCCCAGTCCACACACTGGCCACCCAGTACACACACAGGGCACTTTGGATTTTTCTGACTGCTCTGTGTGGGGACTGGGTGGCCAGTGCATAGATCACAAGAACGCGCCTCCCCACGCGCCAACTTCAAATGAGTGGCTTTCCACATGGATGGTGGGGGCGGGCCATGCATGGAGCTGTTTTATTTTAAAACACCCATTGGCTTGCTTGCTGCCTGTATTGGTTCTATTAATGGAGGCCATGTCTTTTTTGGATGATAGAAGAGGCACTGTTTCTTGTTCTAAAAACTCATTTTGTACGATGTCCTGAAATTGGTTAGCCCCATGAGGTCATTAAAGCTACTCAGGGAAGCAGAGGCATAGCTAGGTTGGAATGGACCCTGGTGCTGAAGACAGAATGGGTCCCTCTGTGGCACAAGTCTTCAGTGAGTGCTAATCACCCATTCTCTTATGCACACATTCACTATGTGAACTCATGTGCATGGGCCCCGGGATTCATGGTCCCCAGTGCAGCTGTACCACCTGCACCTATTATAGCTACGCCCTTGCAAGGGAGTAAGCATTTGCAGAATAAGCAAAAAACTCAAATGTGTTTTTTGTTGTAAACCTCAGTGAATACTGTCTGCTGAATGGTCTGGGTAGAAACATTCCTGAGAAATCTTGTAAAACGTGCTAGTTTAATCCTGCCTAAACTATCATTTCATTTTTTAAAATGTGGTGGAGCCCATGCTTTGCCAAGCATCTCTTATGTGGAGTGATGTGTTTTTCCCTGCTCTGTCACTCACCCTATCTGAGACATCACTCCTAATTGGGACTGCAGAGAGCAAGAAAGATTTCTCTTTCAACTTCCGCCTCATGGGTACTACCACTAGGAGCTACTCTAGGGACTCCTGAGTTTCCCAGGGCTCTCAAATGTCTGTCTACTCCACCATCACTTTGCTGGCTCCTTTACCCACTCTCAGAGTTGGCCTTAGAATTTGCAGGGCCCGTGGCAAAAATAAAATGCAGGGCCCCTCGTAGTCCCACCCCATTGGGGGCATTTGCTCCACTGGGACCTAAAGGTGGTTGTGTTTGGGGCCCTGCTGGGAGGGAATGGGTCTTCCACACTGTGCCCTGGTGAAAACAGGAACTACTGCAGGGCTCCCAGAAAGAGTAGGGCCCAGGGCAGTCCACCTGTGGTAAGGACGGTCCTGCTCCCACTACATCTACCAGTGAAGGGCAGCAGGAAAGACAGCAGGTACGAGGAGGTGGTCAGAACTGGTTGTCTCGTGATCACTCAGCTCCTTGTCTCCTGACCTTGAGGGAAGCAGCAGCTTCTTGAAAACACCCAACAATTAGGGAAACCGCCTGTATATTGAATAGCAGTTTGTATCTGCTTTGTTGGGCCTTCTTCAAGTGGGCGAAATAGGCTAGCTGAGCATGATATTCGCTGAGGTTAATCATTGTGGCTCTAGTCTAATACAGTCTGTCTTTAGAATGCAATATAGACATCTGTCTTACATACCACTTTATAGGAATCTTTGCCCTGAAATATTACTTTCATGCTGATTATGGATGGGTTTGAAATCTATGGGTTTTAACATATATACAGGATTGACTAACACGGTTACCATACGCACACCATTGATAAACATATAAGTTTAGCACAAGTGGGGTTTTCCACTTTTCTTTTTCCCGGGATATATTCACTCATTTGAATCCATAGGTTGTTTTAGGATATTTGATGATGTGACCCAGTTTTTGTACTTCAGTATAAATGAAAAGAATTCCCCAAAGGAAAACCTGGAATGTACATATTTCTGAGAAGTTAAGCAGATATGCTGCTTATGGTGCAAGAGCACCAGTTTATCTGTCAAGTGCTGTATTCATTGGACTTTTTGCAAACATCCCATAGGTCATTTACATGCAGGACTAATACCAGTGGTTTACTAAGAGGAATGATGCTGCAAAACATCATCCATAGCCTTTCCTAGGCTAGGGATGAACCAGGAACATCAATTTTGAAATGGTTCCTCTGGATTTCAAAGCAGATTAGAGATCACACCAAGGGGCAATGTTTTACATGCAAATGGGCTAACAGAATTTCAGAAAGGAAGAGAGTGGAAAGGTTGATGTTAGAAGCAGAATGTAAAATTTAAGAAAAAAATCTGACTAATTGCCAACTGAGTTTCTTTCTGTGATTCAAGGACTTGTAAAGGACTAAAACATGTTTAGTTGCTCTAATCTTTCAGCCTTCATTTGATGAGTTTTCAGTTTGGCCCAGGAAACAATCCTTGCTCCCCAGGCCTATGAGATAAATTGCATACCAATCTTAGAAATTTAAACAAGGAATTAGTATGACAGATAACTACTGGTCAACATAAGCCATTAGCTAAGACCTCAGTATAAAAGAGGACCATGTTCTGATAATAAAACGCAATTTTTGTTTTGTTTTGTTTGTTTTTTTGCCCTCAGAAGAAGTTAACCACAGCTTGGAGCATGTAAAGAGAACAGCTGTGTCATACATCTTTAAGACTTGAAAACATTTGCATTAAATCACAAAATGAACCTCCAAGGAAATAAATTTAGAAAAGCTTGAATTCATCCTTTTGCAGGATTTGCAATCTAATCAGTACTCCCGGAAAGGAATTAGTAATAACAGCCTATGTTTATTTTTGTCTGGGCACTATGGAAATGTACATTTATGGCTTTATTAGAGAGTTTGCAGTTATAAATATTGTATATAACTCAGCATTGCTGCCTGCATATTTCCTAAATAACAGAAGATGGCATTTAGAGTGGAAATAGGCCAAATCATCTGAAGTTCAAAGAGTGAAGTTTATGTATGAATCTCCAGATCTGAATCCACCAACAAGGCTTTAACTCTGAATCATATAAACAATGACCTCTTTACTGGTTCCAATTGAGATGCAACCGATACCTTACAAAAGGATTAAAGATAGTGAGGTTTTGGGCATCCTGGAATACAATATCACGTGAACAGTTTTCACTACCAAGTCTGAACCCAAATCTGAAACTTTCTGCAGACCAGGGCTGGGTTTAGGGGCAGGCCCAAGAGGCCAACCTGCCTAGCAAGGCAGATCCTGAGTGGTGGCGGAGGTCCGGGGAGAGAGGACTGAGCCTGGGGACAGTGCTGTTGCTGGGAGGCTTCTCCAACTGGCCACGCTGTCACACCTCCTCCTCCCCCTGCTGCCACAGTTGGGGGGACGCCACTTGGAGAAGCTTGCCTTGGAGGCCCGAGCTCCGCACAAACACGCTCTGCCATAGCAGCAATCACTCAACTGCATGCACTCGCAATAGCATAGTTTGCTGCTATGTGCTATTGCATATGTTCACATTGTCGCCACCCTCTTTTCTCTATGAAGCATGCTGGGGAATGTAGTCCAGCTGTTCCAGAGAACAAAGTTGGCAGCAACAGTGTGTGCATGCACAATAGTACATAGCAGCAAACTGTGCTGTGCGCATGCACACAATGGCTTGTGGGGGGTGAGGCTTTGTGAGACAGCAGCCTCAGTAGTGCCTAGGATCTGTGAAATCATAAGTCCGGCTGTGCTGCAGACCTGATCTGGCCCTAAACTCAACCTATTTTAAAACTTGTCCTATTTTAAAACTTCATTTAAGCCACTGATTCCCAAACATTTTGCTTGGTGATGTCATTTTGAGGCTTAAAAAAAAAATCTCATGATCCCAGACATCAACAATGTCATGCAAAGTATATGAAATATTGGTTGGGATCATGACTTCATCCACAGTCATGACCCACTTGGAATCATGACCTACAGTTTTGGAATCACTTATTTTATTGAGTCATCGTTGATGTGGTGAGCTAGTAGTAACGCTTTCACCACTTAGGAAATAGGCCTATCCAAAGATGCTGGAAATGAAGCTAAAATGAGCTTCCTGTTCGTTTGAAAACAAAGGAAAGCACCACACAAACAAGAGCAATACTTATTATTTCCACTGGGAGCGCTAGAATGGGAGGAGAGTGGAAGAGCGAGTTTGAGGGATGGTAGGGACAGATGAGCTTGTGTGGGATAGTTAAGTTGAGATTCCCTCAAGTGAGAGACAGAGGAGTGGGTGACATCAGGTTAAGACGTTTAATTTAATTTAATTTAATTTAATTTAATTTAATTACACTTTAATTACACTTTAATTACATTTTAGTTTAATTACAGTCCCTCCATGAAAGGTGTGGGGGCTAGGTTGGGGAAGGGGACTTCTCCAAGTGAAAGATGGAGTCGTGGGAGTGGGATGGGATGGCTGGAAATGGACAGTGGTGAGATTATTGTATATGAATTTTAGTGAACAATATTGTTTAAATTGTTGTAAGCAGTGAAGCAGCCCTAAGCCACTTTGGGGATAAGGTTGGGTATACATTTAAAATAATAATATTAATAATGAATAATAAATATGTAACTGGCAGAGACCAAAACTGTAGTGATCCCCTTTCAGGATGAGTAGAAAGTGCAGCTACTGTTCTGCTCCTTTCCTGGCTACAGTGATGTCACTGTGGGTCTTTGCAGAAATAATTCCAAGTAGTTAAACCCATGCCTATTGTCTCCAAACCTTGAGTTTAGGGGTTCAGAATTCCCATTCAGTTTTAAAGAATTCCCATTCAGTTTTAAAGAATTCCCATTCAGTTTCTACTTCCCTGAATACATACAATCAGCTCCCTTCCTTCAAAACATCAAATTCCTCCTAAAAACCTACCTCTTCCATCAGGCTTTCCCCAGCTCCTCACCTAAATTAATTGCTCATTTATGCATCTCCTTATAACATATTATTCTCCAGGATTTCCCTCCTCCCTCCTAAGAATGTGCTCTTGCATCTTCTCAACTCCTCAGAAGTATTCTTGTCTCTCCCTATGTTCCCCTCCCCCTCGTCTCCCCTCACTTGTCCATCCTAGATTGTAAACCTTTCTAATCCCAACTGTCCAGCACCAAGCGCATTGGGTATTTTCACACGGATGAGGGGGTGCACCCCCACATCTGCCCGCTTACAGCCACATCTGGGTCCATTTTAAATGGACCCGGTGACTGCTAGGCCCCACAGTCTGCCCGCATGGCACCCCTCCCCCACACCATAGCATTGCAGGTGGATGGCCCATAATGTTATGGCGTTGCTGGGGCAACCCCCGGCTGAGAGCGGGGCTGCAGTGGCCATCCACCAAGCAGACAGATGGCAGCCCTGCCTCTGGCCATTGCCCTGGGGTTCAGCTGCCCGTTCTGCAGAAGTGCAATGGATGTCCTGCTCCTTCCCGCATGTGAAGACACCCAGTGTTGGTACTCTATTTATTAATTTATTATTTATCTATTTATTATACAATTTTATACTCTGCCCCTTCTGTAAAGCAGCTCGGGGCGGCTTACAATTTATAACAAAAATATAAAACATATAAAATACAAATATAAAACCACTTTAGGGGGAAGCCATAAAAATATAAACATAAAACAACTCCCCCCAGCCCTCAACCCTCCCCATTCCATCCCTCCCTCCCTCCCGCCCTCCCTCACCCGTCCCTCCACCAAACGCCTGGCGGAACAGCCAAGTTTTTCAAGTCTGATGAAAAGTCAGCAGGTCCGGGACCAGGTGGGCCTCCTCCGGGAGGGAGTTGCAGAGCCAAGGTGGGGCCAAAGAGAACACCCTCTCCATACTGGCCCCCTGATTTACTCGGGGGACCTCCAAGAAGGCACCCCCAGCAGACTGCAGGGTCCGATCAAGGACCCAGGGAGTAAGGTGGTCCCACAGATAGGTTGGGCTGAGGCCATGTAGAACTTTAAAGGTGAGAACCAACACCTTGAATCGGACCTGGAAGAAAATAGGCAGCTAATGCAGAGAACAAAGCACTGGTGTAATGTGCCCCCAGCGACACGACCCTGTAAGGGCCAGGCCTCTGCATTTTGCACCAGCTGCAGCCTCCAGGGTAGCTCCATGTAGAGCGCATTGCAGTAATCCAGTCTCAAGATAACAAAAGTATGAATGATGGTGGCCAGGTCGGAGTCCAAGATGTAAGGCCGAAGCAGCTGAACCAGATGTAACTGGTGGAAAGTCTCCTTCTTCACCATCTCCACCTGGATATACAAGCAGAGCCAGGAATCCAGGAGCACCTGTAGACTCCGCACCTGGGAGACCAGCAGGGGACAAACCCTGTCAATTATGGGGGAAGTAACACCCGCCGCTCTCCCCACCAACATTACCTCCATCTTGTCAGGATTCAGCTTCAGTCAACTCTGCCTCATCCAGTCTGCCACAGTCGTCAAACATTGGGAAAGCAAAGAGACTGATGGGCCTGAGTCTGATGAAAATGAGAGGATACAGCTGAGTGTCATCAGCATATTGATGACAACTCGCTCCGAACTGCCTCATGACCTCACCTAATGGCTGCATGTACACGTTGAACAAGAGCAGGGACAGAATAGAACCTTGTGGGACACTACATGAGAGGTCATGGGGGGAAGATGACTTATTCCCCAGCACCACCCATGGGGTCCTACTGGCTAGGTAGGAACAGAACCATTGTAGAACCGTCCCACCCAATCCTGCCCGGTCCCGCAAGCGAATCACCAACAGCCCATGATCAACCGTGTCAAAAGCAGCCAAGAGATCTAATAGGACCAGTAAGGTTGAACTTCCCTGGTCCATCTCCTGGTGCAGGTCATTGACCAAGGCCACAAGCTCAGTCTCAATGCCATACCCTGGGTGGAAGCCAGATTGGGAGGGAACTAGGAAGCTGAGGTCATCTAGATGCTCCTGGAGCTGCTGAGGCACCAACCGTTCAATAACCTTCCCTAAAAAGGGAACGTTAGAGGCTGGCCAATAGCTGGTGAGCGAGTCAACATCAAGTGATGATTTCTTGAGCAGAGGTCAGACCACTGCCTCCTTCAAACATTCCGGCACTTCACCCTCTCGAAGGGAGGCGTTGATCACCTCTGCCAACAATGGCCCTAACGTCTCCTGGCAGGCCTTGACCAGCCAGGACGGGCATGGATCCAGTTCACAACAGGTGGCCCAAAATATAAATTAACATGTGGCCCCTATATAAATTAATAATAATAATAATTAATAAGTAATAAAGAGATAATTTAATACAGTTTGCTCGGTAAATATTACACAGAGTATAAAATAATATTTACAATACCCTTGGAAAAACAGCTGAACAAAAACTATCATGAAGTATATCTCCATGTGTATTCCTACAAACTCTCTTACTACTTTAACACATCTATTACCATAGAGTACTTCAGCATAAATAATAGTTTAGTATGCACACACATTTGCCTCTGTTCACTCTCCAGTCTTCTTTTTGAGATACTCGTAGTGCTCAATCAACACACAAAGTGGCATGAAAAGCAGTTTAGATATTACTTTGCTTTCTCCAGAGCAGAAACACGGCTGAATCTAAAATCCAAACACTTCAGTTTTGTCAACCAACAAAAATCTGAGATTCTTTCTAGCATCCTGTCCAAGGGTCTGATCACTAGCGATGTGCTCTCAGCAGTTTAGTAAGCAGAAATCTACAGAAGTTTCTCCTACAAGACTTTTTAGGGCCTTGAGACCCATCCTTGGCTGTGGATACAACCTATGAACCTCCGTCAGTCAACCGCAGTCTGCTGGGATGGCATTTAACTTTCATATTTATACCCTGAGTCTTGATTGGCCCAACTCACATGGTATGAATTTTTAAGTTATGTAAAACATTTTGGCTTTCAATATAGTCTTCTTTTCATTAGCTTGCTACAGCACAAGGCGCGTGACTCTCCATATCCAAATATACTATGTCCCGGGAGATGTGATTTCAAAAATGCTAATTTCAGCATGCTTGCAGAAATCAAACAGAGAGGCAAATTGAGGGGGTAATGAACAATATTTCCCAGAATACTACTTATGATTAATCACACGGGTGATGCATTCATTTTGATACCACAAAATCCTTATACTTTGTTATTTCACAAGACTAATTGGGTGCAGCCACATGAGCTAGGGCAGGTCCAATCCCCCACCTACCCCGTGGCGGGCAACTACAGCTGCCACACTGCAGGGCCAGCATGGAGAGCAGGGCAGACAGTCCGCTCACCCATAGGGAAGTCGAGCGAGTGGGCCGCTGTTGGAGGTCCTGCCACGCCCCAACCACATGCGCAGGTGCCCCACTCCACCCACTTTCCCCCTGCCCTGCCCACTATCTCAACTGTGACATGGCCACGCAGGAATGAAGTCAGTGCCCACTGCTCAAAGTCCGATGGCAGACCTCACCTCAGGGCATGGCAAACGGGAGCCAGGCCCATGAGTGGCAGCATGCTACTGAGTGTTGGGCAGCCGTATCCCACTTTGGGAAAGGATACTATGTGCTGCGTCTCCGGCCTTTTCCCAAGGATGCAGTGCGTAGGAGCCAGCTGCCTGCCCCACACCGTGGTGGTGTGAACATCTTGCGGTCACTGGGCACACGATGCACTGCATCACACAGCAACAGTGACTGATGTAGGGTAGGTACGGCTGGCTGCCCAAACTGTGGTAGGCATCTTGTGTGGCTGTGCCCATTGCCTGATAATCCCATGCCATGAAGCATGCCAAATACATGGAAAAATCTTAAAGAAAAATTTTAAAAAATCTTTTAATTTTTTTTTTAAAAAATCCTTTAAAAAATCTTAAAGAAAAGGATAACAATGCATTAAAACATAACATAACTTTTGTTGAGAAAGATCTCATCAAGAGTTATTGAGTCAAAGACATCAATAGGCTAAGCCTCTTCAGGTGATAATTTTAACCTGTTTTGTCTTGTTTTCTTTATTTAATTAGTTTACTACTTATTTATTTTGATTTATAAATTCAATGCTTATCTTTATTGGAAGTGCTTATATAAAAGTTAAAATGACAGATTATTAGAAGCATTAGCCAGCTTTGCTAAAATGCTCATCAACTCCAAACTAGTGTGAGGAATGCATGAAAAGCTAACTTTGAACTTCAGAGCCTTTGCAAGTATGCGAGAAAATAATTTCCCTTCCAGTTTTTGTAATGCTTCATAGCACTGCCTCTAATCAAAACTAATGCTTGCTTTGTGCCTAATGGTGCAAATATCATGTATGATGGCATTTTATCTGAGGCATAAAAACAGCGCAAGAAATCATTACAGAAAATGCAAAGCAAATGTGAAAAATCAGCAAAGTTTAAAATGAAATGCTCTCCTTTGATTTCACACACTCCCTTGCATAATAATACCCTAGCAGGTAATTATCATTTGTTGTACTGCATGAATGGAGATGATGTAAAAAATGGTATAATGTCTCTTTATGCTGGGACATTGTAGCAGAGTTGTGCTTGCTCATTTTAAGTCACTGCAGGATTAGGAACCAAAGACTGAATATTCCTGGGGAATCAACTCTCAAAGTCAGTTTATTCACAGCGATAGTCCACCAGATAGTTCCTTTATATACATTCACTCAGGCAGCTTTTATACGAATGGCTGGATGGAGCGCGTTCTTCAAGGCGATTCCTGAAAAGCCCCGTGGGTGCGTTTAGACAAACTGGAAGTGCCACGCGGTCTTTTTGAAGGCACATTTTGGAAACCCCGATATCCAGGCTTCCAAAAAGACCACGTGAGCAGTGATTCCTATGGCAGCTGGCTACTTCCGGTGCATCTAAACGCACCCCATGGGGCTTTTCAGGAAGCGCGTTGAAGAACATGCTGCATCCAGCCACTCATATAAAAAGTGGCCGAAGTGTCTCTTTGGGTCCCAGGGTCAGTCACCCTCTTTGGTCCCTGGTAAACTCCCTCTCCACTAGGGTTGTCATACCTCCCCTTTAATCCACGATGCTTAAGACAAGTACATGGTGCAGGGCCGCATTAGTTCCAGTGCAGCCATGCACCATGTATTTTTCATAAACGTCCTGGATTAAAGGGGAGGTATGACTGTGTCTGTTCTATAAAACCATACATTGTATATAATTATAAGATATATTTTTGAGTGTGAATGTTAAGATTTTTACTGCAAAGATCTTAAGAAAGATAAAACAATAAAATCTATTATTTAAAAAAATAAAATAAATAAAATTAAAATAAAGGGGAGGTATGACAACCCTACTCCCCACTGTCCAGGCAACTCCCTTGCTGTCTCATCAAGACTCCTTTTAATCCTTGGGAAAAGCCCGCCCTGGCTTACCCCTCTCAGTGGCTGCTACTTGCAGCCTTATTTACCCTTAGTCGCTAAGCCAGCCCAGGCTTCCCCAGTTCTGGCTACCCCCTCTTCTTCCAGGTTCTGCTGCTTCCCCAGCAGTCTCACTTTGGGTGAAAACAGACATGATGCTAATCACCCTTTAACCACCCTTGGTGGTCATTTATGCACGTTGCAGGGCTGCATAGGGCACCAATACAGCCCTGCAACATGAATAAATAACCACCAAGGGTGGTTAAAGGGTGGTTAGCATCATGTCTGTTTTCACCCTCTGAGGCCACTTGCCCACGTTACTGCGACCGGCGATTCTCCCAGTGGGAAATCTCACAGCTGGGAAACATGCTGAGCTCCGCACGTGGGCGCAGGGCTGAAAGCATCATCAGCCACGCCCAGTGGCTTTTTTCTTCTTCTGAATGTCAGGGCTTGAAATCCGAGGGGGAGGGGGAGGGTGGGGAGGGTTTTTCTTTCTCCCGCATATTGTATTTTAAATTGTTTTAATTTTTTTAATTGTTTTATTGATTATTGTTGTTCGCCGCCCCGGGCTGCCCTGTGGGCAGGAGGGGTGGGATATACATTTTATAGTAAATAAATAAATAAATAAAATTAAATAAATTCAGAGGGGAAAAAAACCATTTGACGTGGCTGATGATGCTTTCAGCCCCGTGCCCACGTGCAGAGCTCGGCATACGTTTCCTGCTGGAAGATTCCCCACTGGGAGAATCACCAGCCCCCGGTAACATGGCCAAGTGGCCTGAGTCTCTCTTCTTCTCCAGGGCTGACTTGTGCCACACCCTCATGCAGCTGTAGAGCAATTAGGCGAGGTCACTGTCTAGTCCCAGCACCTTGCAGCTCCATTTGTGCAGCCATGTGCCCATGCTAAATGTCTTGAAGGGTCAATAGCCCACAGTGGTTCTGGTCTGCCAGACACATATACTAGGAATTCTGGATTCCCTTACAGATCCTCAAGTTGTTGGGGAGGGCAGTTCACATAAGCAGCCCTACTCCCATAACCCAGGCATGGGAGCTGCTGTCACAGGTCCCTCCATACTCCACGTCAGCCCAAGGAACTGTCCACACGAGACAGGACTCAGCAGGATTGGGCCCCCGCGAATTGCTGCCACCAAACAGCTGATGGGGGGCACTCCTGGGGCCATGTCTGACAGGCAGTGGAGGGGGCCAGCAGGAGTGAGGGAGAAGCAGAGGACCCACCTCTCCCACACTCCGTGCCCCCCCTCCGCTGCCTGTCACAGTCGGCCAGGGAAAATGAAGAAGAGAGAGGCAGAGGCCCCGCCTTCCCCTCATTTCCCCTGGCAAAACTGCCCCTTTAGTTGCCTGGGTCAGTCTGTAACAGATTGAGCCAGGCCGCGGAGGGGGCCTGGCTGGCCAGCATCGCAACGTGAGGGAGAGGCGGGGTCTCTGCCTTCTTCTCCCTCACTTCCAGCGGAAGTGAGGGGGAAGCAGAGGCCCCACCTCTCCCTCACACTGCTGGCCCCCTCCACAGCCTGGCCGGGGCCCAGGCCACCTCTGGCCTCAGGCTGGAGTTGGCGGCAGTGCAACAGTGGCAGCCCGGGAAGAGGAGCAACGGATGAGAGTGGCGACAGCGGATCAGGTAGGTGATCTGAACAGCCGCTTGGGCTTGGGGATGGGTGGAGGGGAGTGTCCCTCTGCCCATCCCTGAGCCCAGGCCCGGGTAACACCCTGCCCCCCGAGCCTGGTGGGGAGCACCCCCCTGAGCCGGGGAGCATCCCTAGGCCTGGCAGGCACCTGAAGTTAGGGCCCCACATTCTTTCCCCGCCCAGGACCCCACTTTCAGTAAGGCCGCCCTGCCCGCACCCATGGTGTTCAATGGGTAGAGGCAATGGGCCTCTGGATAGCTGTATGCATCTGTTCTGGGGGGTACAGGTAGGGTTGCCACATATGCACACTTGTAGAGGACACCCATGAGAAATATAGGGTGCAGGAATGCATTGGAGCCAATGCAGCCCTGCAACCTGTACTTCTCGTAAGTGTCCTCTAAAATAGTGCATATATGTGCTCTGGGTGGGGCTACCATAATGACTGTCTGGCGACTGCAGCTGGTGCAGAATGTGGTGGCCCGTCTTCTGAAGGGGACAGGCCAAGGCGAGCACATTATTCCAGTGCTCTGTTCTCTGCACTGGCTACCGATAGTCTTCCGGGCCCAATTCAAGCTGTTGGTGTTGACCTTTAAAGCCCTAACTGGCCTGGGCCCCACCTACCTGCAGGACTGCCTCACCCTCCGGATCCTGGACTGGCTCCTGCGGTCAGCCGGGGGCGCCCTCCTTGGAGTCCCCCGGGTTTCCCGGGTGTTGACTATGAGGAGGGCATTCTCTGTGACTGCACCACGGCTGTGGAACTCCCTCCTGTTGGAAGTCCATCTGACTACTGACCTCTTCTCTTTTCGTAGACAATGTAAGACCTGGCTGTTCCGCCGGGCCTTTGCTGAGGGAGATGGAATGGATGGGTTGAGTTAGGGAGGGGTTTTTTATTGGGTTGTTTTAAAATTAATAATGTTGATTTTAATGGTTTTATATGTTTTAAAATGTTGTGAGCTGCCCCGAGATGCTGTGAGCAGGAGGGGGCGGCATATAAGTTTAAATAAATAAATAAATAAATAAATATGGTGACTATATGTTCAGGGGATGCAGAACCTTCTGTGAACATGATTGTAGTGGTACTGTAGGGGACATACCCTCCCCCCCACATTACACAGGGAATAAGAGTTTACGTATGACCCCTCCCTCCATCACCTATTGTGGGATAGTGATAGACCTCTGAGGATCCATTATGCTCTAAGGAGTGCATCTGCAGCTGTAACTGGCCAGAGGGCAACACAGACAAGCAGGCTGATGGTGCAGTGATAGGATTTAATGAGCAGGACATACTAGACCATTCGGTATTTTCAGACATAATGATACCACGGGGTACTTTCAGACATGACGCTAACCACCCTTTAACCACCCTTGTTGGTTATTTATGCATGTTGCAGGGCTGCATAGGGCACAAATATAGCCCTGCAACATGCATAAATAACCACCAAGGGTGGTTAAAGGGTGGTTAGCGTCATGTCTGAAAGTACCCACGGTCAACCACAGCGAATCTCCTGTGGTGGCCGTTGGTTCCATTACAGCTGTTGTGTTTCCATGGCCTGGGGCAGCGCAACAGATGTGATGCCAATTCCAGGCCATGGTCAAAACACCCAGAAGGCACCGGGGAGGGGCAGGAGGCAGACATGGCCGACAGAGGGCAAACGAAGCCAGAAGGGCCAATAGGAAATGCCCACATAAGGGAAACAGGAAGGGAGGGGGAGGATGGAGAAGAGCCGCTGAGGCGGTACACACAACAGGCACAGAGAAAACGAGGTCATAGTGGAACACACAGCACAAACACATGCCCGGGCGCTTACACACCCGCACGGGAAAGGAAGGGAAGAGGGAACACAGCAGGATGGCCAACACACATGGCACCATGGGCAAAGAGGGGACCCAGGGCCAGGGAAGTGGGGGGGGATCAGCCCGGGGGCAGGGCAGGACACGGGGAACAGCAGCCAGAACGCTGACAACAGCACAGGCATCACGGACAACCCCACAGCTACACAGGCAGCCCTGGCATGGGGGGACCCCTCAGGGGCAGAGCACAGGCACAGGGGGAGGCCACACGGGCAGGCAGTGGCCCAGGAATGGTCCAGGAGGCAGACAGGGACCCCACACACCGGCGAGGGTGCGATGGATGGGATGGAGGTGAGCCGGACCGAGGAGCAGTGCAGATGATCCAACCTTCCCCCCGAGAGGATGCCGGGAGGTGCAGTCCGGGGGTCCCAGAACCCCACAGTCACAGAGTCACCCAAGGTGAGTGGGGGGGGCATGGGCACAAGAGGGATTGTAGCCAGACTATGAAGGACAGCAGCACCCGGGGTGCTGGGAGCCGGCTCGGAGATCAGGACACAGCCACAGGAAAAGGCAGCCATGGAGGGGGCACCGGTTGCAGAGGCAGATGGGGGGGGCCCATGGAGGGGGCCCAGAGGTACAGGCAGGGGCAGCAGAACCCCAGGAACCAGTCAGCACAGCAGCAAGTCCTGGACATCATGGAGGAAGCGGGCAGCAACCCACGGCATCAGGGCAGAGGTGGGAGCTCACAGCGGGGCCAGCATCCAGGGCCCAGAAGGCACAGGGGGCCTCACAGCCAGCTGCAGGGGGCCATGAAGGGGCCCGGGGTCAGGTGGCCGACCAGGTGCATGAAGTGGAGCCACTGAAGCATGCCCCAATGGTATCCCAGCACAGACATGTGGTGGGCGATGAGGTAATACACCTTGAAGGAATCCTGCATGGTGAGCCCCACCTGGACATCGGATCGGGACCACACACCAGCCAGCGCTGTCAGCTCCACCCCGGTGGGCTCCGGAAAGCCATAGTCTGCAGCTGGGGACCATGGAAGGTGACCAAGCTCCAACAGGCGGTGATAGACTGCCCACATGACCGCTGGTACCCATGGGCCCCGGGAACACAGCCAAAGCACACTGCCATGGCAGGGCCCCCCTCCGCCAGACAGGCTGTGTAGGTGGCCAGGCTGCACACAGAGAGAGCAGATGCGGTCTCCACCACGGACCACCCCACATGCGAGCACTTCATCTCTGGGATGCGCCCATCGGGAAAGGGACGCAGGCCCAGCGTCTCCGCATGCAGCCGGCAATTGCAGGCACTCGCCTCCTAGCCAAAGTAGCGCAGGCCGGAACTCAGACTCGAATAGGCACCTGTAAGGCTGTCCGGGCAGCTCAGGAGCAATTGCACGACTGGGGAATGCCACAGGTCACACAGGGCCATGGTCTCATGGAAGGTCCAGCTATGGGGGGCACTGGGGGTGGTGGGGTCCACGAGCCCTGGGGAAGCACAGTCAGTCATGGTCCAAAAAGCACCTGATACTAACTGTAAGGAAAGAGGGGTCCCACAATCCCTGGAGGGACAGGAGGGGAAGCAGTGGAGCTCCAACGCTAAGCAATAAGGCCACAGGCTGCAACATGGCACGGCAAATGAGCGAGGTGTGGGGTGAAGACCCAGCCCAGCTGCTGGAACCAAGCACATGTACAGGACAGCCTAAACACTAATCAGGGTGGCAAGGACATCAGGCAGTCAACACAGAGAGGTGGGAACTGATGACAGCAGGAATGCAGCTGCTGCCCGCATGCCTGGGTGCAGGCTGGACCATGCGCCAGGCCCCGTGCATGGACCACAGGTGTGCACAATGGGGCACCCACTGCCTCCCTGCCCCGGTCACCCTGCAGGAGCTGGGCCAGCCAGCTGGAGGGGCGGCCAGAGGCGACCCGGGGGCCCCCGCCCGGTCACCAGGTCACAACCTGGGGGTGGGGCGATACATGCCCCAGCCTATAACAGGTGTGGCTCCAACCCACCCGGGGCACAGTTCACCATGGAGCTGGGACAGTTGGGTGCCTGCAGGATGCAACTAGCAGTCTGCGCAGAGTGGTACTGCTCGCACATGGACTTCTTGCGCATCCAGACCGCAGAGGTGTACCTGGCCACCCGGCTGCAGGTGTGCATGGCCAGGAGCACTGCTAGAGCCCAGAGAGCCCACCACAGATGCAGGCACTCCCTGGCCCAGCGGGTGTCCAGGATGACCCGACAGGCCCATGGATGCAGGCACTCCCTGGCCCAGCGGGTGTCTGTGATGACCTGACAGGCCCTCATCCGTGCCTGGGAGCGGGCTGCTGTGCTCTGTGAGGCGGCCGGCTGGCTGACTCCAGTCGCAAAGGGAGACCATGGGGCATGCAGTCCTGCTCGCTATGCTCATTGCCCAACGGGTATGGGTCATGGAGTGGGCACAGGGGTGGTGGGCCAGGGTGCTGGCTCAGTGGGATGAGGCCGCCTGGAGAGCGCACTTTCAGATGGACAGGCGCATCCTCCTGCGATTCGTGGAGCTGTTAACGCCCTAGCTGGAGCAGCAGCACACCCCCATGAGGGCCCCCATTCCCATGGCCCAGTGGGTGGCCATCGGGGTCTGGGCCCTAGCAACGCCTGACTCCTGCCGGTCCATCTCGCAGCACTTTGACGTCGGGGTGAGCACCATCGCCGGGATCCTGTGAGACATCTGCGAGGCAGTGGAGGGTGTGCTCCTGGACCGAGCGATCCAGGTGATGAACCAGGAGGCCGTGATGGGCGGCTTCGTGACTGGAGGATTCCCCAACTGCATGGGCACCATGGACGGCACCCACATCGAGATCTTCCACCCATCCGATGGGGAGGCCATGGAATATGTCAACTGTCATGGGTACCACTCCCTGCAGCTGCAGGCAGTCATGGACCACCGGGGACGGTTTATAGACATTTACACGGGCCACTCTAGGTGCAGCCACGATGCCGAGATCATGACCATCTCTCCCTTCTATGCCCAGATGTACCGCGGAGATTTCACGGACATGGGGATGACCCAGATCGAGGGGGTGCTGATGCCCCCCTGCATCCTGGGGGACCCAGCCTATCCATTCACCTGGTGGCTGATGAAGGTATACCCGGTCGCCAGGAACCCTGTGGAGGCTCTGTACAATACCCACCTGTGTGCAAGCAGGACCGTGGTCAAGAGGGTCTTCGGGGTCCTCAAGCAATGCTGGAGGTGCCTCGCGGGCCGGCTGGGATACACGGTGGAGACATCAGCCCTGGTGATTGGAGCCTGCTGTGTGCTGCACAATGTGTGTGAGACCGATGGGGCTGCCCTCGACTACCCCATGCCCTGGTGCCCTCCTGGCCCCATGCCTCTCTATGTGAATGCTGAGAACCCACGGGAGTACTGGTATGCAAAGCGCATCCATGCTGCCTTGGCTAGGCACATCAGCCAGGAGGCTGAGACGTGAGGCTGCACACCACCGTCGTCACCACCTCAGGCCCCCACCAGCACCCTGGGTGCTCCCCCAGACACCCACCTGCCCCCAGCCCTGGGCCCACAAACAGAACAACGTCTGTGGCTGTGGTGCCCGTGCATCTATTATACATACCTCCTACAGATCCCACCACCACCACCACCACCACCACCCACCTCCCAGTGCTGGTCCCCCCCTCAGGCCACTCACCCCCTTCCCCCACATCTCTGGGGCCTCCCTCTCGGACACCCTGTGGCCGCCGTGAAGCTCTGAGAGCTCCCCTCCCCCCCTGCTGTCCGTGTCCCCAACAGTGTCCTGGGACGCCTTGGTGTCCTGAGGGGCAGGTGTTGTTGGGAGGGAGGGTGGACCCAGGGCCAGAGGGGCCCCCCTGGGTGGCTCCTCCCTCATACAGGGACCGGTAGGCAGATGCGCAGGCCCAGCAGGCGTGCCGGCGGCTGGGGTGGTGGCGGAGGCAGTGTGGGTGCCGAGGGGCCCGGCATCAGGGTCAGGGCAGGCAGGTTGCCCGGCAGGGCAGTGGCCATCATGTAGGCACTCATGGTCCCTGCGTGCAGCAGCAGTGAGGTGCCAATGTCATGGGACTGGTCCAATTTGGCAGAGTGCTCCTTCACCATCCGGTCAATGGCCTGTTCCAGCCCCCCGAATGCCTCCACCTGCCTGTTGTGCTTCTGGCACTCCCGCATCCATTCCAGTCGCACCTCCACCTGCAGCCTCTGGTCCCTTGCTTCCGCTTGCTGCACGGCCCTTTCGGTGGCTGCCTCCATGTGGTCGATGGCTGCTATCATCTGCTCGCCCTGCTTGGTGGTGGTGCGGACTATGTCCTCCACCTGCTCCTCCCTCTGGTGTTGTACCCATGCATGGTGCTCCCTCATCCACTGAGCCGGGGGCACGGAGCCGGCTTGCTGGGACCCGGCAGGTCACCCTGTTGGGGTGCACAGTAGGGGTTGGTTAGGCGCCTCGCCGCCCACCCCCAATCCCATGCCATGGCTGGGGGGTCGTGAGGGCCCCCCCTTCAGGTGGCTGGCTGGTGCCCTCCCCAGCATTCCCCTGCACCCAGGCCCCCCCTCCCCTGCACCACACGGGCCGGGTCCCCCACCCAGGCTCCCCCAGCCTCCTCTCCCCCCACTTGCCAAGTTGCCTCACCTGGGACCTCTGGCTGCTCCTGGGGCTGCTTGCCACCATCCCCCTCACCAGCCTGTCGCAGGTGCCAGGGAGTGCCGTGACCTGTGCGGATATGGGAAGGGGTGGGTGGGGGTGGGCTGAACATGTCCCCCGGCGGCCCCCAGGGCCCCCTTTCTCTGGTCTGGGGTGTCAGGGATTGCTGGGGGTGGCCCCATGGCCAGTGTGCCCCCCTCCCTCCCTCGGCCTGTCCCCTCCGGTCCATTTCCCATCCCACCCGCTTGCTTACCCTTGATGTTGGTCTAGGAGCCCTCCGAGACTGGTCCCTCGGTGTTACTGGGGTCCCCCTGCATCCCCTGGCCAAGGGCAACCAGTGTGCCGGCCTCAGCTCCTCCCAGTGTGGAGATCGGCTGGGGGCTCTTTGGGCTGGTGCAAGAGGGGGCCTGTTTGTACCCGAGGTTCCAGGGCATTCCTCTTGGGGGGGCGGGGCCTCTGGAGCCAGTGCTTTCTAGCGGGGTGGCGAGGGGAGAGGGTACATTGACCTGTTCCCTGCCCTGGACCATGGCACTCCCCATGAGGCATGGGGCGACTATGGAGCCCTTCATGTGAAGGATGCGGTCCAGGTCATCATAGTAGGGGGCAGTCCGGGCTCTGTGCCCGGACCGCTGGTTGTTGTCCTTGATGGCCTTGTACCCACTCTTGAGCTCCTTCACCTTTGAGCAACACTGGTCCATGATCCTGTGGTGCCCTGCCGCCTCCATGTCCCACATGATCTCCTGGTACACGTGCTCGTTCCTCCAGTTGACCGCTAGCTCCAGCTTGTGCTCCAGGGTCCCCCAGATCCTGATGAAGTCCTGGGTTTCCTTGTGCCCCCATTGCCCCCGTTGGTGGTATGGCCATCTCCCACATGGGCCCTCCTGGTCCTGGTCCTGGTCCTGGTCCTGGTCCTGGTCCTGGTCCTCCTCCTCCTCCTCCTCCGCATGCCCTCCACTCATCACCTCCGGGGGCTCGGGCTCCTGGACTCATTTCCATGTCTGTGGGTCATAGGGTGGCAGTTGGTTGCCGGGTTGCCTCACCCCCGTGGCCCACCCCCTTTCCCTCCACCTGCTGGCCCGCCCACCCCCTTGGTGCCCCTGTACTGCTGCCCCCCCTCATTCCCCTTACCCATTTCTGGGGTGCCTTGTCCCCCGGGCCGGTTGTTGGCTCTGGGGTGGCCTGTCCTGGCTGCTGCTGCTGCTCTCCCACCACCGCCTCCATGTGCAGCATGACCACCTCCTCTGCCTGCACCTCCTCCACCTCCTCCTCCCTTGCTCGCTCGCCCTCCGCTCTCCTCTCCTGCCTTGCTCCATCCTGCCACGTGCCCCTGCTGCCGGGTGCTCCCTCCCCAGCCTGTGTTGCGCTCGTTGCCTGGCAGCAACATTGCGTGCTTTGTCCCCGGCTGGGAATAGTTTTGATTGCTTCCGGCTGGTGGTTGCTGTTCAGTCATTACATTTTGTTGTTTCCCGGTGGGAATTGCTTTGACCACCCTTTTGGAGATGGTCTGTGCTGGAGCTCCGGAAGCGTGGTTGGTTTTGTCCCCTGCTGGGTATTGTCTGTGGTGAACATCTGGCGCCCACTGAACAGACATTCAGGGCCCTTTGGCCCCGTCGCGGGATTGTGTGTGGTTCACTGTGGTTGACTGTGATCTCGTAATGTCTGAAAACACCCCATGATTCTGGACTTCCGGCCACCTGGAGGTCCAGAATCGTGGTGGGATTGGGCCCCAACTGTGGTTGGATTGACCACGATCTGGAATGGGCTGAAGGTTACGTCTGTAATCTTCAGCCCGGCTGGATCGTGGTCCTAACCACAGGATGGGATCAGGTGCAGAGGCTGGATTGGCTGCTGCACCCGCCTGTCTCCCGGCGGGTGGGCGGGCAGCTGGGGGAGTGCGGGGGGTGGGGCTGTGCGGCCGCATGTCACACCGCGCAGCCCCGCCCCTCCCCGATTCCCGGTGAGAATCAGGCCAGCATGTCTAAAGGACGGCCAGCCTGATTCCTGACCGAGATCCGAAATGAATCCCAGTTCGTGGTTCAGCATGGCGGACCTGACGGCCCATTACGTCTGGAATTACCCATTCTCTACGGTTCAATACCACATGGTATTGGGGGTAAATTTTGGTGATGGCTTCTCCTGGCCATGCCATCAGTTGACAAGGGGTCAGTGGCCGCTGCTCCTGGGCCCAATCCTTGCAGATGTTTTGGCCTTGTCCATGGTGCTGGCGGACCTTGCCATGCACAGGAGGGGTTTGTTGGGACCTAACAAACAGGAAGGTGCACATTAGCCCAGCTGGGCCAGTCTTAGCCCATGCTGCATCAACTACCTTCTCTGGATGATGCGCTGGGAGGTAACCAGCTGCCCCCTCCATGGCAGAAGTGGGTAAACATCTGGCAACCACCTAACAGACGGGCAGGTGAATCGTGGGTTAATGTCATTGAACATATGCTACCATCTCATTTGTTTTCGCCTAAAGACTGTAGAAAGAAAACAAAAGACTAACTAAAACTCCTAGCTGCTTCACTGGAGCTTTCCCAGCTGACAAAATACCAAAACCTGAGGTATTTTCTGAAGCAATATGCTTTTTAAAGTTTTCAAATGTAGGAATAATGAGGATCATGGGAAGAGTAACAAACAGAATAAAAAGAATGCAAGTATATTTCTTCACAGTCCAATACTGACTAAGTTTAATTTTAATCTATGTACAAAAGACTTCTACTGCATCTATAGTCTGTTATATTTCTAGGCATTGTCTCAAAAGGAAAGCCAACTGCACAATGCAAATTTTTGTGCACCTAAGTGATATGTGCTCAGAATAGTGATTGGCCCCCTGTGGTATGGGGGGGGGATGAAAATCTTTGCTAATTAGGTACCTTCATAATAAGAAATTTTAATGATTTGTATGATGCAATCAAGTATGAGAATTTCTTTCATTATAAACTGCTGTTCTTCGTTGTTATGCCAGAGCAACTGCTAATTTTATTTTCAGATCAATAGCTTGTGTGCTGAGTTAATAAATGTGAAATGTTAATGCAGTATCAAATAGCAATTTAGGCCTCTTGGTTCTAGTAACGTCCTTCTAGTCAGCACACTGTGCTGTGATATATATGAACCACCTATAGGGACAGATGAATCATAGCATTGCAGAGTGGCTGCCGCTGGCTCACATAGCCCTTTGCTAGCTTCGACAGGCCTCCTGAAAGAGATCACAGCCCTGCTCTCAATAAATGCAGTTTATCTTGTTTGTCTAATAAACTCCGTGTAATTCTGAAATGTGTTTTCTCAAGAGGCCTAATGCATATTTACTTTCTGTTAGGCAGGTTGAGCCAATAATGATTGCAATCAATAAGAAAGTCTTTCATCAGTGTTATTAGTATAGTTTTATTATAGAGGCATTAAGGGGCTCAAACTATCAGATGAACTCAATTACATTTTGTGGGCTTGCCAGATGTACCTTGTGAAAACTACCTAAAAAGGTTTAACGTTTACTTTCATTCTGGCTTAGATAATATCCGGATAGATCAAGGAACAGCAAAAATCATTTTATGTCTAGGTTAGTTGATTGATAGTAGGTCGGTAGAGTTTACAAAGGGAACTCTCACTGGCATCTGAAATTGAACATGCATTTAAAGATTTGGCCCTAACTCTATTTAATTGAAGTGGCAAATGGGATTGGCTATCTGTGTAAGGACAGGACACATTAAAGCTACTGCAGTCCCCTTCAGCTGGTTTTGCCCAGTTCAGTTATTTGGGTTCACTGATATTTCTCAAAAGCAGAGTCAATTTACAATCTGATTCAGAACAGCTCTAAGCACTTGCAATTCCCATTAAAGTATATGGGCACTGTTGATACTATTCAGGACTGGGTCTATGGTTGCAGAGGATCAGTGCTAGGACAAATACATTTGATGGAGCCACTAGACACAATAAAGTATTGAAACCATGGGCATTTTCAGAAGTGATGCTACCACGCTTAGACCCAATCCGGGGTAATGGCCTCCACCCCACCCCAGGGTAGGCAAGGACCCGGAACAGACATGATGGTGTGCCTTACCACACTTTGCCCCGAACCGTGGTAGCGCTTACCACCAGCTGTTCCCTGTGATTTTCCGAGATCATAACCAGTGGTAACTGCTATCATGGTTTGGGGCAAAGTATGGTGAACATCTGGCGGCTGCCGAACAGAAGTGAGGGTGGTTGTGACCCTGGGGCGGGGTTAAGTGTGGTAGAGTGTGGCTAAGTGTGGTACCATCACTTCTGAAAATACCCCATGTGTTGATGCCAGTGGCCAACTTCCATCAGTTATTATTGTTAACTATTATTATTATTTTATTTTATTACTACTATTGTTACATCTACAGTGCAGTGGCAGCTAGAAGGGAAATTGCCCAGGGGTGGAAAACATCAGGCCCAGGAGCAACATCTGGCCTGTGGCTAATTTTTATTTGGCCCCTCTCCAGTTCCTGGATCTGGTTCCTGGATCCAGTTCTTACCCCCAATCACTGGAAGAGTGAGCTCTGGTGAAGGAAGCAGAGATGGTGACATACACACAAGACTAGGGGATGGATCTATGGCACACATCCATGACAATCATCCTTCTTCCACCCCGGAGGCACTACTGCCCTCAACTTCTATGTGACTCTGCCTTGGATCGTGCACAAATCTTCAGAGTGGCCCCTGGATGGAAAAAGGTTTCCCACCCCAACCTAGGCAATGTGCAAACACGTAACAAAAATGGACAAACCCTGGTTTCAAAGATCTAAGGAAGGTGACTCTTGAAATATTGACCATGCAGATGATATGTCATTTTTAACCAGCTACATAAAAAAATAAAAATAAAAAAAGTTCTGTCTGGATGATTTTGGCAACACATTCATATAGTGTCATCCACCTCTTATATACAGATGCCAAACATTTATGTTATTTCACAACAATTTTTTCTCCCATTGCATATTATTTGGCAAATTTCAATATATTCCATTGCAATGGAAGACCATGCTGTCACCCAGTTTTTTCTCCTACTACTCAAAATACGTTGCTATACCAAGACTCCCTTCTCTGCTCCCACACTGTGGCACCACAGGCTGCACCAGTGCTTATTGCTCACGGCTCTATCATGGAGCTCGCCATGCACCGGGCAGAAGGGGCCCAGCCACATGGGTTACCCCGCCCTGGGCAGTCTTACCGCAATTGGGGTAAGGCTGCTCTGTGACATGTCCTTGGTACTAATAGGTGGGTACAGGGTCTTCCCGTGGAGGGCAGAGGCCCCCCCCCCCCATTAGTACTGGCTAAGCACTCCTGCTTGACGCTGGCTGGCAGAAGCAGCAGAGAAGGGAGTCTTGGGCAGGCAGCCACAGCATAACAGAGGCTGCTTGCCCACATTACACAATCTGACAATTTCTATCTCACGTGAGATTGTGTAATGTGGGCATGTGCCTTTTTTCGTCGGGGTGAGTTTAACCATGGATGGCAGGGTTGGAAAATCCAGTCCTGCCACCAACATGAGTTATTCAATACTAAATTTGCATGTGTGCATGAAAATGTCACGTTCAGTAAACGCGCTATGAAATTTGATCTGGAAGCGTCCTTTGCATAGCGTTGCTAGTGTTGGGCAGGGAGAGAAGGGAGGGAGGAGTCATGCCTATAGCAATGCTCGGCAAAGGGGGTTTGCCTGGGTGCCGCTTTCCTAGGGGATTCCCTGGTGTGGGGTGTGGGGGCAGGTCTTTAAGGGGTTAGACATTCTTGCAGTTGAAAGCTGTGCCCTGTGTAGATAGATGTTTCTGCCTTAACTAGAGCGTAGCTCGCACTGCATTATAGTATGGCAATAGCAAGTGGGGTAACGCTGAGGTAACATCAAAAGAGAATGCTGATCATGACCCTCTGTCCAACTAGAACCATGTTTACACTTTGGTTCTGATTGAGCAGTCCAGTCCATCGCCATCCTGCAAACCAAAGCGTGTACTGTAAATTCAGCGGGATAGAAGTACATGCTTATATATGTTCTGCTGAATAGGATTTGAAATCACCACGTGCTTAAATGTTTTGCTGAACTGAAGCCTTGTAGCATATTTTAATTATAAATATGTCAAAATAAAGCAAACTCTGTGTAAGTATTCATAAACTTGTTTTATCTTTTAGCTGACAGTGGTATGTTAGGTATTATAAACTGTTATACCAGCCAAATCAACCAAAAAATTAGCCTCAATTTAAATATCTTCCTTTTCTTACCTATACTAAGGAGAAAAAGATAAAAGAATTAGGTTAAACATGAGGAAGTATGTTCTAACTACTAGGAGAGTTGGGCAGTGGCATAAACTGCTGTAGGAAGGGGGAGGCCCCATCACTGGATGCCTTTACAATTAAGTTAGACAAATATCTCTGCAGGATGGGGTAGGTAAGATGGATTCTGCCTAATGGCAGAGGGTTACACTAGATAACACTTCAAGTTCCTTCCAGTTTTATGATTCTGTGATAAACTAGGAAGGAATCTATCTGGCAGGAATAAATTTATATATATATATATAAACTAATGGGAAACAGGGCATCATTTTGTTCAGAAGATACCAACAAATATAAGGGGGAGGGGGAATTAGTAAAGGTTCTAATAAGGTAATTTGGAGGAAAAGGAAAACAAATGCAATTTTGAAGGAAAATTGGAGTTCTGCTAAATTAGGTTGTCCAAGTAAATTGATACAATTCTAATACATTTTCAAAAAAGACTACATCTATTATTTATTTTTTTGCTTGTATGTTCACATTTTGCTTGTGCTTTACAAAAAATATTAGGACTGTATGATATTAGTAATGAAGAATTCCATCGAAGAAATAACTTTGCCATTTTGAACAAATACACAACCAGTCAGAGAAAGGCCAAGGGTCAAATTTACAGTGCATTTTATTGCAAATCTGAAGGACAGCACCTTTTCAATGATATATATGGCATGAATCTCAAGGTTAATCATCCAGCCATTCCTGTATTCATTCAGACTAACATAATAGTTGTATATGATGGTGTATATGACGGTTCATGTGCCATAGTTGTCACGATGTCTATCACAATAAATTTTAAAACATAGAAAAGAAATAAGTAGTGCAGCTTCTACAAGTACTGTACAAATTGAAGAGAGATGTGACAAATATTACCACTTCACGTTTCTGTGTCCACATGGACTTTTCATACTGAAGCACTGTCAGTGGAATGCTCCCCTCAGTTAGGCCTTTTTTACATGGACGCCATGGCAGGCCTGGTGGGTGGAGATGGGTGAAGATGGGAGGGTGAGCACACCCGGTGACCACCCAGTGGCACTGAGCCAGATGACGTTTACATGTACGGCGCCGCAGGGGGTTGTGGGACTGAAGGGGAGGGGCCGGCACACACCCAGCAGCCAAACACCCACCCCGGGATACACCGAGCAAACACCCATGACATTTACACGGACACCTGAGACACCGAACGACGGGAAAGCCCCGACCAGCACAACAACGACACAACATGGCTGACGGAGGGCAAATGAAGCCATGGCACGCAGCCCTACCCACAAACCGCCAGACCCTGTGCTCATGGGGTAGAATGAGACACACAGTAGCAGACCCCAGCAAGCCCCATGACAGACCCAGACAGCCGGGCGCCACGGCCCCACCACCCCATCTCAGGAACCCACACACAAGGACAGGGCTGCAGCCAGGGGAGGGGCATGTGGCGTTGCACACAGACACGAATGCACCCAAGGTGGTACAGGCAAAGGCACACACTTTATTAATGATGGGGTGAAAGGGGGGGGAACTGCCCAACAGAGGCCGACAAAGGGGCGCTCCGGGGCTCATGTCTGTTCCCCATAACCAGCATGCAGGGGCACCGTTGCAGCCACCCCAAGAGGGAAGGAAGGAAGGAGTCCGGAATGCTACAGGGCTATGCGGGCTGGAGTGAAGGGAAGCAGCGATGGGGTCCAGCTGACAGGCCATCCTAACACCGGGTTAAACAGTACTGTGGCCCGTAGCAGGGGGGGTTAAGGTCGGGGCGGGCCACAGCACAGGCACTGCAACAACAATGTGATGGAGGGGCCATTCAGGATGCCCTGCTCATGGAGAGGCCAGAGGGTGCCCCTGAAACCACTGGGCTAGGACCAGACCCTCCCAGGTAAATAGGCCCTGGCAGAATCCCCAGGAATGCATATGCACATCTACCATGAAACGGGGCAGGAGGTGGTTTCCCGTGGCAGCGGCAACCTTCACAAGTTGTAGGTTCATCACCAATCGGAGGGTGCCAAGTTCACATGTCATTGGGGTCCCGGTCAGTAGGGATCCTTCAACATCGGTGGGTAGCAGACCCAGCTCCCCAAGAAGCCCTGGCAGTCCGAGCATGGATGGGAGACGCCATGGGCATGCAGTAGGATGCCAGTGTAGTCAGTAGCAACATGGGGACCCCCAGCCTGGAGGGCCAGTCCATACTCCGGACGTGCAGCCACCAGGTGAACAGCTGTGATCTCCGGTGTGGTCCAGGCCACTACAACTGCGGCTTGGTCCCAAAAAGGCTGTTGAAGGAGGTTGAAACCGAGTTCCCCGGCACACCTCCTGCAAGCCAGACCCCCGAATGGATGGCCCATCACCCATATGTACCGCGACAGGAGATCAAAGTCATCCGTCACCGACAGGGGAGTCGCTCAGCAGCAGCTGGACATAGTGGCTCTGTGTTCCCAACAGCATGATGGCACGAGGCGACCACTCCTCCCCTGCACCACCGCCAGCCTCGGGGCCTGTTCTGCACCCAGCCATGACTATTCCACGGGATGCTCCGTGGCTTGCACAGGGATCCTATGGAGAGCGGCTGTGCTTGAGTGAGGTGCGAGAAGCTGTGCAGCGCCAGTCAAGCTATGGCCGTACACAGCTGATAGTGGGATGGCTGCAAGGGCCTGTGAATCCCTGCCCCGTGCACCTGGTGGGTGCATTCCAGCAGTAGCAATGACAGAGCAAGATCAGCAAGGCCACGGCTGCCTCTAGCAGGGAGCTAACGAGACACTCCATGCACTCCATCTTGATGGGACACAGCTGCACATTGCCGTGGCCTTCAAGTTATGTGACTGAAGCAAGGCTGGGCCAGATGCGCCCTGGCCAGGGATCGCACGGGGTCATTGCAGGGGCACATGGGGTGGGGGCCCCCAGAGAGGAACCCCATAGCACCCCAAGGCCCATGGCTGCCAGGTGGTCCGAGGAGGGGAGACGTGCCAGCAGGCCGCCGAGGGGCGATCCTCATCAGGTGCGTGGAACACACCCATGGTAACGTGCCAATTGCACGGCAGACAGCACAGATGCCATGGTACATATGTATGCTGGTAGCTGTGGCCGGGCGTGGGGTGTAGAATGAGAGGTGGTATGAACAAGGTGAATGAGAGGCCATAGTGAGGTTCACTGCAATAGATCATTGGTGCTGGTGTCCAGAACGGGGTACAGGTGCAGCAAAGGGGGTTAGCAGCTGTACTCAGCGGGTTGCCCCGTGCAGCTGTCCCCAGGACCCCGGGACAGGCAACGGGTAGCAGGGTACGCGGGTGTGCAAGGCGCACAGGACTTGGGGCCAGGGGGAATGGATCACAGCCTGGTGATTTCTAGGTGCAGAGGCCGCTCACAGGGCGGGTGGGTAAAGGGGACACAGTCACAGCTGAGCGGGCCTGGGTCAGGTCCCCATGCCACGTAACACCTAGGCAGGTAGCTGCTAGGTTATCCAACACCAGTGCCGGTTGTGGGCCCCGGTGGCATGCCCGGTGCTCCACTGATGTAACTGTGCAGAACTGTACCCAACCATGGGAGCAATGCTGTTGCCCACCCGGCTGCCTGCAGGCCAGAGACCTATGCTTCCGGCACTTGTCTTTTGAATGCCTTGCCCCCAACTGCATATGGAGCGACCCCTTGCAACCATGATTCCGCCATTGACGGACCGCACAACAGAGTGGTAATGTAAAACACAGCTTATTAGGGGTTCTGTACAAGGGGGGGGGTGTTCACTGTTTGTGGGGCCTTCCCTGTGCCTGCTTCTGTGCACCACCAGGTCTTGATCTCCTGAGGGCCCTTGCAGCCACTGTCCTTTGGGAGCGGCAGCTGGATGGCCCGGGCTCTCCATTGTCCACAGGCCACTCCACACCAGGCTGGTGTGCTGGACCCTGGTGTGCTGGTGTGCTGGACCTTGAGGAAATGGAAAATAAGGTCTGTGTTACACCCTCCCTTGCACCATTACCCTGGCACCACCGCCCTTTCCGTGGCCCTCTGCTGTTCCCATTGCTCCCCATATAGCAGCCCCTCCCCCCATCCCATCCACCAGAGCTAGTGGGGTGGCCGGCATGGGTGGTTGATCACCTGGAGGTTCCAGGTTCACTGGGGGAGACCATGGTTCCTGGGGAGGGTGTGTCTCAGGGGCAGCTGTGGAGGAACTGGGAGAGGTGCAGGCCGAAAGGGCAGCCCCAGGGGTTCGTGTTGTGGGGCTATGTGGGGGAGAGGGACCTTGTTGATGAGACCAGGGAAGGGATGCTGCTGGGGAAACCATTGTTGGCCAAAATGCAGGGGGGGGCACCTGCACCTGTGGGGGGGGCACCCCAGTGGTACACACCTGCCATCTCTCCACCTGGGCCTGGAGGAGGCACGTCCTGTCAGGGTTTCCTCTGCAGGAGCCCCACTGCCTCACCAATGAGGTCAAGGGCCCGTGCAGAGGTCCCCTCCAGAGCAACACATCCCCTCACCCTCTTGGCTCTGTTGAGCCACATCTCATGGTGGAGGGAGGCAGTCTGGTGCCTGTCCCACAGGTGTTCAGTGCGGGACCGGTTTAGCATGCCTGCCACTGTCTGCCAGTACCTTTCCCCCTCCCCTATTTGCATCTCCCTTGTGAGGCTGAGCTCCCCTGCATGCACCTTGGCTAACCTTCTGGTTTCCTCCAGCAGCTCCCTGCTGAGGTCCTCTCTCCTCCACTTGTTCTGGGCCTGCATCTCCTGATTCCTCTTGGCACTGCCGGTGGCAGCTCCCCTTGCCGGTCCGGGGTGCTCATCTGTGGGAGTGAGGTTAACAGGTTGGGGTGTGAGGCTTCAGATATCCGTACTCTATGCCCATAGCTGTGTCTCCCTGTTGCCCAGGGGGGTGCCCACCCCCCCTTCCTGTCTATCCCTATGGTGTATGTTACTGGTTGGCCGGGGTCCCATGCAACATGTCCCCTCTGTCAGGCCACAGAGCTCACCCCATCAGGGGCCACGTCCACCCAGGTCCGTGCTATTACTGCTCCTCCTAGGGGCCTGTGATATGTTCCCACCCCCTTGTCCACCCCCTCTGTGGACCCCTCAAGGGCTGTTAACCCATATGGCTTGGTGACCCATTGGTTCCAATCACCGGCCCTTCCCTGTCGTGCATGTTGGGCGGTTGGTTCTAGGGGCTGCTCCTGTGTCCAGCCTGTTAGCTCGTTATGCTGGTACTGGCCGGGACCCATCCCTTGTGAGTTGTGGCCTACCATTGTTGTCCTGATGCCTGGCTCTCGGGAGTGCCTCTGGTTCCTCCTCGACCACCTCCTCCTCTGCGACCTCCTCCTTGTGAACCTCCAGGGTGCCTTGAGCTGTAATTGGAATGTGGATCCATCAGTCAATCCCTGCTGCCCGGCTTAGGCTCCGGTCACTGTGGCCGGGGCCCTTTCCCCCCATCCCCGGGTCTGTCCCCACCCCCGGCCCTGGTTGTGTTCCTACCTGGATCATCTTCCTCCGCTTCCTGGGAGGCATTCTGGGTCTCTGTCTGCTCTGCGTGCACCCCCCTTCCCTGTGGCCCAGCTTCCTGTGGGTTTTGTGAATGCATGCGGAGGGCGATGTTTGAGTGAGCGGGTTCCTGGGGTGCCTCCTCCCCCTGTGTGATGGGGCTGTCCCCTCTTGCATCCTGGCTTGCCTCAACAGGGGCAGCGGCCTCCCCCTGCTCCGGTGGGTTGGGCAGGGGGTGTTGTGAGCGCCCTCTGCCTGCCCCTGGCGAACGTGATGCTATGTAAGCAAGAGGTGACTATGTCCCTGTCCATGCAGAGGAACCGGTCCAGCTCATCATGGAACTCCATTGTCCGCATGGCATGGCCAGACTTGAGATTGTTGTCCTTGATATGTTTATATCTGGACCTCAAGTCCTTTGCCTGCTGCATGCACTGGGTGACATCCCTATTGTACCTCTGCCACTGTATCTCATGGGTGATGGCTTCATCAACCTGTTTGGTCTTGTAGCTGTGCACCAGGCCGTGCTGGATGTTTTCAGCCCCCCCGCCCCCATGCATATGAAGTCCCTGGTCTCCTGCCTTGACCAGGGCACCACCTTTTGGGTACCACTTGTGGGGGGCCTACCAGCTTGGCGGGTTGGGGCCCGCCCAGTAGCTGTGGTGATGGCGGAGCTGCTTGTCACCTGTTGGGGGTATTGCAGAGGAGTTAGCATTTTCCCCACAGCCCCCCTGTGCTCCCTTGTGGGGGGATCCCTCCCCGCTCCCCCGGAGGGCACGAGCACTTTACCTGGCTGTCACGGAGACCCTCCTCAGTCATCTCCCTGGTGGTGCATTGCTCCTGTGTCTGGGTGCTGTCCTGGGGGTGGCGGTGGAAACCATTAGCTGTCAGCTGCCCATCCTGTGCTCCCTTGGGTTGTCTTCCACGGTTGGCATGCAGACCGCCCTTCCCGGGTTCATGAGGTCCCCTCACACATACCTCGCTGTCGCTCACACTCCCTTCCCCGTGGCTGTGCTGGAGTGAGGGGCTGGGGGCGCTGCAGGTGCCGCAGTCTGTCCTCGGCCCTGTGGCGGGACAGGTGTGCTGTGTTTAGCAGTCCTTCTCTCTTCCCTCCCCCCCGCCAGCCTGTGGGGCCAGTGCCTCTCCCCTGAGCATCCTGTGGTCCCTCTGCTTACCCTGTCCTGTCCCGCGCAAGTTGCTGCGCTGGCTCCCTTCGTTTTGTTGGCGGCTTTCCTTCCAGACATATTGGGAGCCGGCGCACCCATATCCTGTTTTGGATCCCTTTTAAGGGCTCCCGGGTGGGTGTCCAACATCTCCCCGGGTGGGCGTGTCTGCTTGGGGGTCCCTGCATGCCTCTCTAGCCATCTCTCTGTGGTCTTGGCAGACCCGTTCCTGTGGGTGTGGGTGTTTTGGTTTTTACACAGACGGGCGGGTGTTGAACACCCATCTCCACCCACCTCCACCCACGGAGCATGCCGGCTCCTTCCAGGCTGCTACGTGGGTGTTGGTGGGTGTCAGTGGGTGGGTCGTGAATGTGCACCCACCCACTCGTGGATGTTTACATGGGCACTGTCACACCCATCCGATGGGTGTTTATGGGTGTTCGTGGGTGGGTGATGTCCATGTAAAAATGGCCTTAGTCTTCCACTTAGCAATATTTATTATCTGTTGTAGAGACTGTATGAGGAAGCAGAGTAATCCAGGGTGCAAGACTCTGCTCTTGAAGCTGGCAGACAATGGGTGCATGCAGCCAGGTGAGCTGCCCAGGCCTGATCCCTGTGCTGCCCTGTGCTGGGCAATTGGCACCGCCACACTGCAGGACCAGCACAGGGAACCAAGCACACAAGCAGCTGTTGGGGGGGAAGGGAGGGCGGGGACAGAGGAGGGCACATACTCCCCCTACACCTGACAGCATGTGCCCTTTTCCCAGGCACACCCTCCCCCTGTCAGTTGGGTGAATCAGGGGAGAAGGGAGCCTGGGAAAAGTGCAGGCTCCCCCTCCTCCCAGCCACCCAACTGACAGATGATCGGGGGAACCGAGAGGAGCTGCGTGCACCCCCGCTCCCTACCCTGACAAACAGTTGATCAGGGCTCCTTTGGGCTTTCCTTCCCCCCAGCAGCCAGGGAACTCTGGACTCGTGCCCTGGCTATGACATGGCTGTGAGTGACAGGTGTAAGCACCCGTCGTTCACACAGCTCACAGGGTTGCCCCGAGCATGCGCGCCTGGCCACATGGGCTTGCTCCGCCCTGGGCAGCCTTACCCCACATGGAGTAAGGCTGCTCCATGATGCATCCTCAGGATTTCTCCGAGGATCCACCGTGAAGCAAGCAGATGTTCATCCCACCCTGAGGTGAGGCAAACATCTGGCAGCCCCTGGATACATGAGCCACTGCATCCCGTGGCTTGTTTGCCCAGGGAAGGACAAGCCTCCCTGGGCATCTTGTGTGTCTGCACCCTTGGGTTTTGGTCCTGGCTCCACAACTGAGTAACCCTGGGCATGTCGCATGTCTTCATTCCCTCCCTGTAGAATGAAAACAACGATTACTTCCCACCTCAGTAAGGGGACTGAAAGAAATTGTTAAGGTATTATTATTTTTCCAGTGGGACTTTGACAACTGCTAATTGTTAATTTGACAGTCTATGTTCTTCTCACCCTTATAAATAAACTTTCACATTTCACTGTTTCTGGAGACACACTTCTGTTTAATCACATAAGGTATTGAAAACTATTGAATTTTTAGCGATGGTCACTTCAGTATTACCTGAGTTCAAGAACCATCTTCTTCATATCCTGCAAAGTCTTTTTGAAATGAGAAACGTTTGGGGAGTTTTATGCTTCTTCTGTTTATCCCTGGGCTTTCTACTGTCACCCAACATCAAATTAGGAGCACTCACTATAGTAGCTGAGCATATTCCTCTGTATTAATGTGCAATTGGGTGTGAGGCATTCATTACAAACCTACACATATAGGCCAGTTTAGGAGTTTGAATGCCCTCAGTCCCAGAATGCCCGCAGCAATAATATTCTTCAGAATCCATGGGAGTTTCTTTATAAAGAAAAAATAGTCCTTCAGAAGCACATTCCAGCTAATGCTTATTGGATCTGAGGAACTAAGGGCAGTTGTATGATCTGATATAGTAACCCCATGAGCAGTGCTCAGAACTTAGCAAACTACTTAAAAAAAACAACAACCCCCAAAACCCATCCTCTTTTATACATAGATTGTCAAAGTGATAGTTACAGTTATTATGAGAAATGAGAGGTAATTTGGTGGAAAATGGTTTTATAGCTTTCTATTCTGAGTATTTCCAAAGACTGGTCATCTTTTGACATGGGGCAAAATTTTCAGGTGTCTTAGAATTTTCAGAAAAGCAGCTCGGGTACTTCAGAACTGATGTGCTGAAGGTCCAGTTGAATCAACATGGGAAAAGAGATGCTGAAGAATGTCATAATTACACAGCAGAATATGCGGTGGCACAATGTAATAAAAAATAGCAGATCAGAGATATTGACAAGGCAGATGGAAATGGAAAAGTATAATGTAAAATGAACTAAATGAACAAATTTGTACAGCAACCATTCCAGTCATCTCTACTACACATGCACAAACTAAAGATTTTCAGTTTCATGTCACCTAGAATCTTTGCAGCAAACAGTAATTATGTGGGGTACTTTCTGCTTTTATGTAAAAAGATTTTTATCATTTATATTTAAAAAATACAACAACAAAAAAACGCAAGCCAAAACCCTACACCACCTTTATAGGGTGTTTAGCAGTCCCCAGCTTTAAGTTTGCAAAATCACTTCCTAGGGGTGGGAAACCGGTAGAATCCGGTATCCGATAATGCCGGTAACGGGCGTACCGGCATTATCGGATTCGACCCGGTAATCCGGACCCGGTACCGGATTTCGGGGTACCGGATTTTTTT
>QEPC01011191.1:3105515-3118968 GCA_003113815.1 Sphenodon punctatus
TATTTCATTGGTTTCAATGGGGACACAGCGCCCCATTGAAACCAATGAAATAAATCCGGTACCGGCATACCGGATTTAATCCGGGAATCCGGTTTTCGTAGAACCGGTAACCGGTAAATCCGGTAGCCGGTAATGGGCCCGGGGTCCCACCACTATCACTTCCCATTCAACTTCCTGTTACTCTATGCATCAAACTTTATAAAGCTGTCATTTTTAGGACTGACCATTTTCAAGGTGCAGTGACAGCCTACAGATGAATCTTTCGGGGAAGTTCAGGAAAAAATGGTTTGGCCACTTTTGTGTCTGGGGGGAGGGGGGGGAAGTCATTTTGTGAAACATAGCACCTTGGTGCCAGGTAGTCATCTTCCACTGAATGCACGATCTGGAGTGCTGTATAGGCAAAGATAACATTATGCACTATGCATACTTTTCTGCTTTGAGCAAAGTAACTCATTTCTGGCAATCTCATATTTTTGAAAGGGCACAGTTAAAAAATAGGATGGAAAATTAACTGCCTGTGGAGAAATGATATTAGAAGTAATACCAGCTTGCAAATATAGGCTCTGTTTGGCTTTATTGTGTAATTCAACAGGAGTAACGTTGGTGGACACATAGCATTATTAGCATTATTGTATCCATTAGCATGTGAACGTTCCAACCATGATTAGGTTAGGCACTGTAGGAGATAAAACAAACAGAGAGTTCCTGCCCCTAAGAACTTTGTCAAAAGGTCAAGACGAAGGAACAGATGCAAACTGGTAACAAATAGGCAGCCGTCAAAAGCTGCTGCAGCACTTTCCTTAACACAGGGTTGGTTTTCCTTGTGTTTCCTTTCTTACTCATCACCTTTACACCACATTTGTATTAGCAAACCTTCAGACTTTCCCTATGCCAGGTCAAACACAATTTCAAACTTCTCCTTATATGGATTCATTTGGGGCATACTGCTATTTTCTTATCAAAAACTGGCAGAAATTTAAAGCACTCCTGTTTGCAGAGAGTGCTTAGTAAGTCATTACTAGGAAAAGGTCTGCCATTTTTTGTAGTTTTATCATGAAATGTGATACTTCACGAAATGGCAAACCTTTCTTGTACTCCCTAGCCTTTAACACATCTACAATGAAATACAATTATAATTATAATAAAGAAACTGCCCCACTCTGAACTTCTCATAACCTAATCAAAGTCACTGCATTCATTTTTTTAACCGAGTGAGTAGCTCTGTGGCTTTTGCCACTCAAGCAGGAGGCCCTGTTGTTGACCTTCAGCCCTAGGAAATCTCCATGTGTTGTAATGTGGATGTCATTTAAAACATAACATTTAGCTGCTGAGAACAACATTATCCTATTTATGAAACCATATAATTCTAATAACCAAACTCAGCAACATTTTACAGCTTTCCCCACCTGTAATTGTAGAAGCGCTGATTCATCAGTCTGCAATCACAGCATACCATTTCACTGCTTCACTAAAATTTGCAAAGTGACTTGTTTTCTCTTCATTCCTGCATAACCTTTTTTTGCCAGCTAAAGAACCCACTTCTGAAGGATGTCATTAATTAATGGCTCAGGTTAACACAAGTGTAACGCTTTGATTACAAACTCTTCACTACCTTCTTGCTGATCAGAAAAGCCTTTTATTTTTAATAACATGATAAATTAAAATTCAGGAGCATCTTTTTTTGTTTTTCTTTAAAAAATAAATAAATAGTTATTTTAACAGTCAATTTACCTTCCGCCTAAGCAGTTTCTCCAAATTTGGAGGTAATTCCCTCTGTATCTCTTTGTCCACTACTGTGACATATTTATCTCAGAGCAAACTTTCTTCTAAATGTCAGGCTGTCTCTTCCACCTTTTATTCTTTAATGATTTGGCATACCGATTAAGGAAAAAAAATATCTAGCTTATCCAGTTGTTAGGAAAAAATAAGCAACAAAATACTTGCTATTATGAAAGAGACGAAACGATGAATCCTTGCACACAGTATCAGTATCAATTTTGGCTTACACCAGGCGTGATAATAAATGTAATGGGCGGCTCACTATGGTCTGCCTGGGCCAGAGACCACTACAGTCATGTTTATTTCCACCCCACCAGATGTGGGCCTACTGCTGCTGCAGCCTGGGTAGGTGGCTGGTTCGAATGTGGTTCCCTGGATGATTCTGGGCCCACAGCCTGGGCCAAGGGCCACCCAGGTGGGCCAATGTGAGCCATAGCAGGTCAGTGCATGTGTTTGCAGCCACATCCTCCACCAGGGATCAGGCGCTGCCATGGCTGGCCCTGATTGGCTTCCGTGGCTACCTGTCATGGCAGGGGGTGGGGTGCTGGTGACGTGCACATTTGTTCTGTTCTCCTGCCAAGGGCGGTAGGGGAGGGTTTGCTGACTGGCACAGCCAGGCACACATTTGATTTGTGCCCTGACCTGACCCCACCAGGGCGGGTGAGGTCTGACCCCACCAGGCCGGTGGCTACATGCCCTCCTGGAGCATGTAGCCAGTGCACCAGCTGTACATTTAATTTCATCCCAGATGCTTGGAGGAAGGCATACACTCCTCTTTCTGGCCATAACACATTTGAACAATTGTGTGGTTCTATGCTGTGAAGGATGGGGAATTTCTCCCTGAAACCAGCAGGCAGTCAGCTGACATACTGATTTCACCATACTGATTTGGTGTAACTATGGGTTAAATGTTGGAAGGGCAGATGCTAGTCACATAAAAGACTCTTGAGAAAATTAAAGTCATGGGATAGGAGGTAGTGTCTTACTATGGATTGGTAACTGGTTAAAGGATAGGAAGTGAAGAGTAAGACTGAATGGTCAGTTTTCACAATGGAGAGATTATTATTATTATTATTATTATTATTATTATCAAGCATTTATATAGCACCAGCAATGTACCTGGCGCTTTACAAAGTAATGGAATAGACATGGTCCCTGCTCTAAGGCTTACAATCTGAGAGACAGGGGGGACGAAGAAAGGGGAACAGAGGGAGAGACAAGGGGTGTAACGTTCATGAAGATGTGAGGTCCCAGATGCATGTGCTTGGCTTGGTAAAGATGTAAAAAGGGGTGTGCCTCAGGGATCTGTATTAGGACTGGTGCTGTTTAATCTATTCATTAATGATCTGGAAAAGGGCATTAAGAGTGAGGTGATCAAATTTGCAGATGACACCAAGTTATTCAAGGTAGTTAAAACAAGAGCAGACTGTGAAGAACTGCAACAGGATCTTACGAGAATGGGTGCCTGGGCATCTAAATGGCAGATGAGATTTAATGTGGACAAGTGCAAAGTGATGTACGTAGGGAAAAATAATCCAAACTATGAGTACACATTGCTGGGTACTAAGCTAGGAGTTACCACTCAGGAAAAGGATCTGGGAGTGGCCTGTTGCTCCTCAGAAAAGAACACAGGTTGGAGGAAATTTCCTCTATATTGTTTTTAATGGGTTTTTTTTCTGTTTTCAAGTGCTGTAACTATATGATTTCGCATAATAAAAATATTAAAACAAAACAAAACAAAAAAGGATCTGGGAGTGATTGTGGACAATACACTGAAATCCTCAGCCCAAATTGCAGCAGCAGTCAAAAAAGCAAACAGAATATTAGGAGTTATTTGCAAAGGGATAGAGAATAAAACTGAGGATGTCATAATGCCTCTATACAAATCGATGGTGTGCCTGCACCTGGAATATTGTGTGCAGTTCTGGTCACCACATCTCAAAAAAGACATAGGTGAACTAGAAAAGGTACAGAGAACGGCAACGAGAATGATAACTGGTATAGAACGGCTTCCGTACAAAGAGAGGCTTGACAAGCTGGGTCTCTTCAGCTTAGAGAAGAAAAAACTGGAGGACATGATAGCGGTTTATAAAATCTGTGGTATGGAATGAGTAGATAGGGAACGGTTATTTACCCTCTCAATTAGTACTAGAACTAGGGGACACTCCATGAAACTAGCTGCCGGCAGATTTAAACCAAATAAAAAGAAGTACTTTTCACACAACGCATAATTAACTTATGGAATTTGTTGCCAGAGGACGTTGTCAAGGCCAGTAGTATAGCTGGGGTTTAAAAAAGAACTGAATAAGTTCTTAGAGAATAGGTCCATTAATGGCTATTAACCAAGTAGCTTACGGGATGAACTTCTTACTGTCGGGATCTGGGAGTGAACAACGGGGAATGGGTTGCCCATTGTGACGGTTGGTTCTTCTCCCATGTGATTGAGATTGACCACTGTCGGAGAACAGGATGCTGGTCTTGATGGACCATTGGTCTGACTCAGTATGGCATTATGTTCTTATGCTTTGCAAGATCATTTACCCAAGATTTAAAAGATGGTGGGTTTTCTTTACTGTTTATCTTTCCTAGTCACGTGAAACTCCCAATCATGGGCATGGAGGTGTTAGTGTTATTTTCACCTTCTCCCATTAAATTAAATAACATGAGACGGGGCTGGATTTTGACCCCTGTCTCACATTATTGAATTTAACAGGGGAAAGGGAAAATAATGCTAATACCCCTGTGCCCATGATAGGGGTGGGAATTCCGGATCTACCGGTATCCGATACTGCCGGTATTTTGGTGTACTGGCAGTATTGGATTACCCTGGTATTTGGAGGTACCGGTACCGGATCCCTGTACCGGATTTTTTTTACATTGTGGCCATTTAAATGAATGGCCGCAATGTAAAAAAAAGGAGGAACCACCCCCCCCCAACACTTTCCCTCCCCAGTCCAGGATGTGTGGGTGGAAGGGGGGACACCCCACACACACCCTGCCCAGTCTGGATTAAAAAAATAATAATTCCCCCCCAAAGTCCCTGCTAGTGCGGGCTCCGGGCTGCTGCCGGCGACCCAGAGCCCGCACCAGCAGGTAAGGTACTGTGGTACTAGGGTGATCCCTGGGGTGGGGGATGGTTTAACACAAACCCCACCCCAGGGATCACCCTACCTCCCCACCCAGGGATCGTCTACCTTTGGCGCCCTGGGTGGCAGTGGCGGCGGTGGAGGTGGCGGCCCAGCGCTGGCTGTGGCTGCCAGCTTCAGTGCTTTCTAGGCCTTCCAGGGAACTTCCGGGTTTCCCCGGAAGGCCTAGAAAGCGCTGAAGCCGGCAGCCACAGCCAGCGCTGAAGCCTCCGGACCGCCGCCTCCACCTCTACCTCCAGCGCCAAAGGTAGGCGATCCCTGGGTGGGGAGGTAGGGTGATCCCTGGGGTCCCACCCCAGGGATCACCCTAGTACCTGCTGGTGCAGGCTCCAGGTCACCAGTGGCGGCGACCCGGAGCCCGCACTAGGGACTTAGAGAAAGAAAAAAAAAAAAAAAATCCAGGCTGGGCGGGTGGGTGGGGCATGCCCCCCTTCCACCTGCACAGCCTGGGAGGGGGAGGGGGGAGGAATTTTTTCCCCCCATTGATTTCAATGGGGACAGTTCCCCATTGAAATCAATGGAATAAATCCGGTACCGGTAATCCAGTTTTAATCCGGTAACCCGGTATTTTGCATACCAGTAACCGGTAAAACTGGTAACTGGTATTCTGCCTGGTGTCCCACCCCTAGCCCATGATCAGGGGTTAAACTAACATTAGTCCCCACCCCTTTCTTAATGTGGGCATTGACAACACAAACACACACACACACTCTCTCACACACACATAGACAAACTCTCTTACACACAAACTCTCTTTCTCTCTCTTTCACACACACACAGACTATAGACACACACAGACACACTCACACACCATACACATACTCACACATACACATACATAGACACACACTCTCTCTCTGATCTCACACACAACACAAACACACATACTTTCATGCACAGAAACATCCTCTCACACACACATAGACATAACAGACACACTCTCTCACACGGACACTCACACATGCATTCTCTGCTGTCTCTCACGCACACACAGAGCAGTTCACACACACAAAACACACACCCGCACTGCACACAGTCACACATGGGCCAGAGGAGGGAAGGAACTTCTGGCTGCCGGGCTCCAGTTTCCTAGTCTGGCATACTGAGACTACATTTCCCAGCATGCCAGACTAGTAAACATGGCCACCTCAGTGTGCCGTTTCCTATTCTGGCACGTGGGACTACATTTCCCAGTATGCCAGAAGACTAGGAAACATGACGGAAATGCTGTGGCAGCAGCGGGGGCAGCAGCAACAGGCAGCATGGCATTGCACTGGGTGCAGCCAGGCAGGCAGGGGTAGAGTTCCTCCTCCCCCCACATCCAGGCTGCTGCATGTGCAGAGGGAGCTCGGGGGTGAGCCAGTGTCGCCGGCTCCAGCTGACAGATGCTGGGAAGAGAGCCAAGAGCACACAGTGGGGCAGGCGCGAGGGCACGGAGCTAATGCCAGACAGCAGGTCGTCCAGACGAGTCCTAATTCAGACAGCCCAAATTGCCTAAAATAGAGAACTTTCTGATGCATGGCCACCCTAGTCTCCGGGGTGGGTAGGTAGGCTAGCCAGAGTCGGGGCAGGACTGTTACCATGCTGCACAGCACGCAGTCAGCAGAGTTGGGTGGGTGTGATGAGGAGGTGGTGGCTGGCATGAGAGGCGGGACAGCTGATGTAGTTGTCCTTAGGCCCATAAGTCCTCTAGGCTTGTGGGCCCTGCCCAGTGCAACTGCACCTGCTGTCCCTATGGTAGCTACACTCTTGAGTTGAAGCATGTCTCCTGTTCTCCAGTTCCTATATCATGGTACTGTACATGTTGGAGGACATTTTAACAACTGTTTCTGTTTCTGTCTTTTGTGAGGATAATATCCCTGTGATGTGCTGGTCTTGCTCTGCGAAGAGTAACCATTGGAGCACGCCCCAAAATTTCATCCTCAGCAAGCTTACCCGGTTTCCAATTCTTTATTTACAAAAGTAAACTCCAAACACAGTCCTCACCTTGCAGGGCTCCACCATCAGACCGGCATACAGGCTGTCAGCCTTCAGGCTGAGTTAGCCCCTTAGAGAGCTCTAAGGGTCAGCCAGTTCTGCCTTAGGTCTGCTCTCTGTCAGAGCCAGGGACTGATTGAAGAAGGCTCTCCATTATCATCCTTTTATAGTCCCTGAAGGGACAGAGTCTAGATCCAGGCCCAGGCCGAGGCCACTGTTCCTTAAGGGGGCCCCATCTAACCCATTACAATTAGAGGTGAAACGAAAATACGGTGCATTCTCATGAGGCTATTGCGAGATTCTCACAACTCTGGTGAGTTCTTATGAGATCTCGCTAGGGTTTTTGAGAATCTTTCAAGATTCTAAAAAATCCCCCAAATGCTCTGTGCATGCACAAAATGGCCACCATGCGCATGCATACCCCCGGAAGCCATTTGGCGCATGCATAGAGAGGGTTTTTTAGGTTTTTGAAAATCTTGCAAGATTCTTGAAAACCTCAAAATGCTCTACACATGTGCAAAATGGCTGCTGCAGTCATTCCGCACATGTAGCCCCCAGCGGCCATTTTGCATGTGTGCAGAATGTTTGGGGGTGTGTGTGTGTCATTTTCAGGCACTCGAGAATCTCATGAGAGAGGTGGCCCGAATGCCACTTCTCTTGAGATTATCAACCTGGAAACTCTCATCAAGAAGAACATTCTCAACAAGATGTTCGAGCGAGTCAAAATCTCGTTTCACCCCTAATTACAATCCTTGTTAGAGCCTGCTTGCTTCTAAACCCTGTCTAGTCTTACAAACATACAACATGATACATTTACCCTGAAAGTGGCACTCTACCAGACCCCAAGAAAAACAGATTCTAGACACAGAGTCTGGGCAAAACCTTTAATAAACTCCTTTTCCCTGCTTCAAGACCATGCCAGACTCGAATCCAGGGCTCCTGGGTTCCAGGAAAAAGCATTGGCCTTGCTGCCATCAGGGAACTGTCTGTAGCAGCACATCGGTGGTCTCAACAACCTATTCCCCAGGTGACTGCAGGCTGCAGATTTGATTGGCCAACAAGCCTGCATTGAGCATGATCCAGAACTCACATGGCTTCTGGGTAATTTCTGTGCTGTTTGCGCGTGTGCCAGAGTCCCCATAACAGGGGTGCACATGGGTTACATGTGGGTTGCATGTGCATGCTTGTCCGCAGGGTTTAGGATCAGCCCCATTGTCATTAACTGCTTTGGGGTAGAATGATAAGGAAGACAGTAGGAACAGGAAGTTATCTGAGTAACTTGATGGCTACCGGGCCTCTCTGTTACTAGACTCTGTTCCAGTCCTGCCCTTCTTCCAGTATAGTTCCAGTCCTGCCTTTGTCCCAGCCCTTGTCTTTCCTAGCACCAGCCTTGGGCCTTGTCTCCAGCCCTTCCTGCTGACCTGACTTAGCCCCTTGATTACAATTTTGGATTGCCCCTGGATTAGATTCAGAATAGGACCTCCAGGCATTGACCTCACTGTTCACTAACTCTGGCTGTGACCTAGGGTGCAGCCATACGAGACGGGCTGAGGAGGCTACCACTCTTTGTGTAGCCTTACCCTTCCCTGGGCAAATGAGCCATGCAATGCAGTTTAACAATGCTGAATAGCCCTGTGATTATATTTGCCAACAAAAAAAATTAGTCAGTCTAACCATCCTTCTGTAAGGGCTGTCTGGGTCCGTTGGAAGTTTACTCCTTGCATCAGACTGCCCCAGGGATTGATTTTTCCAAGTCCAAGGGCTTGCGCCAGGAGTTCCCAGTGGGATGGGATGTCTGCACTCACTCTGTAGGGCAGTCCCGTTTCATATGGCTGAGGGCCTTGCAAGACCTACACCATATCCAGGGCCCTTGCTTCTCATAGGCTGCCCCCAATAACCCCAAATAACTTTTCAGGGATCATTCCCCACAGACTGACCTTTGTGTTTTCTGGCAACCTTTGCACACCATGGGCAGTCCGTCCATACGTGTCCCGGCCACTGACATCAGAAGCATACCTAAGGGGTTGTCTGGGGTACCTGAGGTTGTTGCCTCCGCCCAGCACTCTCCTGTTGCAGCATCACCAGCAACTCTGCTGTACCCTTCTCAGCAGTCCGAATAATGGGAGTGGTGTCATATCATTGCACTACCCACTAGGCATAACTGTCCTTGTCCCACTGCTGCCTCTAAGGTAGTATTGCTTTTATCTGGTTTCAGGATTAATCAGATGCCCACATTCTCCACCAATTGTGCCAAGCCTGCTGTACTCCGTTGGAGAGTAACCACAGGAGCAGGCCCCAAAACTCCACTCCTGGGCAAGCTTGTCCATTTTACTGCAACGCGCTCTACGTGGGGCTGCCCAAGAAGCTGGTCCGGAGGCTGCAGCTGGTGCAGAATGCCGTGACCTGTCTCCTTACTGGGACGGGCCGCAGGGAGCACATGACACTTGTGCTCCAGGCTCTGCACTGGCTGCCTATAAAGCACCAGGCTAGGTTCAAGGTGCTGATTTTGACCTTTAAAGTCCTTCACAACCTGTGCCCTGCCTATCTGTGGGATCGCCTCACTCCCCATGTGCCCGTGCGACCCCTGAGATCATCCGTGGGGGTCTTTTTGGAGGTTCCCCGGGTGAGACAGGTGGCCACTGATGTGAGATCTTTTTCAGTGGCTGCCCCTGTGCTGTGGAATTTACTCCTGGAGGAGGCTCGGTTGGCCCCCACCCGCCTGTCATTTTGATGTTTGTGTAAGACCTGGCTGTTCCGCCAGGCTTTTGGCGAGCGGTAGGGGNGGGAGGAGGGGGGGGGGTTGGGAGGGAGAGGGAGTTTTTATGACTTATTTTAAAATTTGTAGATTTATTTTCATGTCTTATTGTTGAATTTTTTGTGCATGTATTGTTTGCCGTCCCTAGCTGCCTTTGGGGAGGAGAGGTGGAATATAAGCTTTAAATAAATAAATAAGTAAAACAGCTTGCAAGATGTCTTAAAGGGCTCAAGTGGTTAGAGCATGTGCTTTGCATGTATAAGGGCCCAGGTTCAATCTCTGGCATCTCCATTTCAGGATGCCTGGGAGAGGCCTCTTCTGTGGGCTTAGAGGGGTCTCAGGTAGTATGCTAGGATGGCCTCTGCCAGAGACCCTGGAAGAGCTGGATTTGGACCTGAATTTGAAACCCCTGCTGCTGTGTCAGGTTGTGACAATACTGGGCTAAGATGGACCATTGGTCTGACTCAGTTAGGCAGTTTAGAGAGAGCCCTGCTCCCACTTCTCCTCTACCAATGTAGAGCCCTGCTATCACATTGAATTTGGTGACCTGTTGGGAGAGAGCTCTGCTACCCCCAGATTGAGGGAGGTCCTACAATGGAGGACATATCACAGGGTCCCCAGAAGTTCAGGAAATTGTGGGGCCTGTGGTCATGGTCCCTGTGTGTCAACTGCAAATTTAGTGACCTCACTCTTCATCCCCTTTTCCAGATCACTAATGAATATATTCAACAGCACCAGTCCAGGGACAGATCCCTGAGGCACGCCACTATTTGCATCTCTCCATTGTGAAATCTGACCATTTATTCCTACCCTTTGCTTCATATCTTTTAGCTAGTTACCAGTCCATGAGAAAATCTTCCCTCTTAATTATTTACCTATTTCAATGTATATCCCACCCTTTTCCTTACCCTCAGAGTGGCTCACATTTCAGCTTGTTAACTTTAACATTTAACCATTGATATAAAACTAATTAACTCAACTAGTAATCCTCACAATAACCCTGTGAGGTAGATGAGGCTGGGAGATCTGTGACGGGCTAAAGGTCACCTAGTAAGTTCATGGCTAAGGTGAGACTTGAAACAAGGGCCACCCCCTACCTTCTGGTGCCAGTACTGTGTTCAGCTCTCTCTCCCAGCCTCTCCTTTGTGGCACAAAGGTGGCATAAAATGTCCATAGGCGGCTTCAGTGAAGAAAATTTCCAACAGCTGTGATGCTAGCAGAGTAGTATGGCTCCTGTGCTATCTACTTCAACGTAGTAACTATATCAGTAGGGGAGGGGTTGTGACCAGAGCAGGATGGAAGTAGGAAAGGACTGAATTTGCGGTATGACATTCTGTGCATAAATTCTCATAAAGTGTATGGTCCTGGAGAGACTGTAGTTCACTGTCTTCAGTTAGAGCAGTGAAGTCAGGGCGACAAGTTCTGTGGTTGTTAATGCCCCTCCCCACTCCAGCATTGATTTTGTATAGAATCTAGAAAACATAAGATTTCACCTTCCTGGTACATCTGTGAAGGGAGATTATTGTGTTTAGGGTTGTGGGGGTTCAGGAAAACAACTTGCTTTTCTAAGTCCAAGACATACTATAATATAATTCATTTACACTGAAGGAATATGATAAAATGGAAAGTCAAGAAACTAAAGTCAGTCATATACAGCTAGGGTGGCCAGATATGGAAATTTTAGAGGGCACTTATGAGAAATACAGGTTGCTGGGTCGCATTGGCGCCAATGCAGCCCTGCAACCTGTATTTCTCATAAGTGCCCTCTAGAATTTCCATATCTGGCCACCCTATATACAGCCAGATTCTCAAATGTTTGGTGCTGAGCACCCAGCAGCTCCTACTGTGTCCCCTATGAACAGACTTTCAGAAGAGGGAAGCATGCTGGGTATGCAGGGGCAAATGAGGGAGATTGGTGGGGTGGGGAATTTGGGGAATTGGAGGGTAGGGTTAGGGTCAGGGGGGGGTTAAATTATTTTTAAAATGATGTTGGTTTTAATGTATTTTATTGTTTTATCGTATTGTTAGCCAGCCCGAGATGCCGTGGGCATGACGGGGCGGCATAAAAATGCCAAGAAATAAATAAATAAAATAAATAAGGAATTTAGTTCTGAAATATTGTGAGAAAATAATGTTACCATTACTTTGGGTCAAGTTTCAGCTGACCCAGAACTTGAATAACCCTCCCTATGCTGATTTACACCAGTTCTGGCTTGTTATGTTCAAATGATAGGAAGGAGAGTTTATTGAACATTTTCAGGTAAGTTGAAAGACTGCTCTGAAATGAAAGACGGCACCCTTAATTTGACTTCTTAAAAACATTTTTAGGCTTTATTGTTAATAAGATAAAAAAGGAGATGAACAATAAAGATATTGGAGCAGAGTTTATTATGAGAAAAAGTACACTTTCGGAATAGTTGTCTCCCACCACTTAGCTCAGTGCTGCATTGTGTACACATCCTTTCATTCAGGTTCTTTTACTGCTGTTTGCCTGGGGGAAAAACGCTCCTGCTTTCAAGAATGCAGGTAGGTGCACACTGACTTTGTTGTCCAGTCTTTTCTAACTGTGTGGGTCCATGTCCCGCCCATACCTTTGACAGTTTTTTGCCACTCAGGATAGCAGACCCTTCACAGAGTGAAACTCAATACTTCCCTTGCAAATAAACCTAGTCATCAGACAAGCTGTATTCGCCCTGGCTTTGTGCGCCATTCGGTGACTTTCTTTTTACTGAGGGGAACAAGGGGAAGTTTATAATAGGATCAGTTTTGTTTGCAATTTGTTTCTAATAGATGCCAATAAGCCAGTTAACTAGGCTCCAGTTAATGGAAATTTTATTGTTTTTCCCCCTGCAGTGCACATGACCTTTCCTTACAAGTGCTTGTGATTCTTGAAAACATGTATCTGCTGCCTTGCTTCAGGGATATGACCACAGGCTTTTCTGAACATATCCACCAGCTCTCTGCCAGAGGGTAGGCAAAAATACTTTGATCATCTTGTCACTGGAAAATTTACAGCAACATTCTGGCTTTTGTTCCATGTGTATTTCTCCAAATATAATATCTCCCTCAAGAAATCAATGATAAGCTGTTAAACTAAAGAGCATGGTAACATCCACAGAGCAGTAAATTAATGGTCTTTTGTGGATAGATGGTTACAGATTTCATCATAAAAAATGGATAAAAGATTACATATCACACAGAGCGAAACTTTTAATAACTCAACATGACTTTTCTTAATGGGTTTTATTCATTTTAATCATTATAGTGTCAATGATGATTATAGCCTTATTAGATTCTAGTGATTGAGGAGCCTCTTTATGAGATATTGAAAATCTTACTCTGCTCAGAAAGTGCACTGTGCAGACTGTGTAGGTTTGATGTGCAACTTCATCTGTGGGAGTAAGGCTTGTCAGAAGAGTTTCAATTAATACTTTTACAAAATTGCTCCTGTCTCTAGTGACCTAGGTCACGGATGACTTAAGGATTCCACAACATCAGCTTTTCAAAACAGCACACCAGCAATGGAGTAAATCAAACAGAGCTGTGGATTTTCTTACAAAGGAGAATCGCATGGTTAAAGTAGAGCAGTCTGCTTTCTCATGTAGCAATCTTATTGTACCACACAGCTTTAAACCTTCCACCTTAAAAATGGTATTTGTCAGTCTAAAGGTAGGAGTCATTGGGCATTTTTACACACACGTTAAATTTCCGGATTTTTCAGTCTTCTGGGTTTAGAAATCCACAAGTAAGTTCCAGATTCATTTTTTATACACACACTGCCGTGAGGCAGTTCCTA
>QEPC01011191.1:3132870-3161373 GCA_003113815.1 Sphenodon punctatus
TCCTGTCTCTCAGATTGTAAGCCCTAGGGGCAGGGACCCTGTCTATTTTATTACTTTGTAAAGTGCCAGGTACACTGCTGGCGCTATATAAATGTTTGTTAATAATAATAATAAAATAAAGCCCTGCCTGCATTCTGTCTCCACAAGTGGGTGGGTGGCCAATCTCTCTCTGCAGGGGACTTCCATTCCTAACAGGTCATAGGGAAATCCATTCCCTGTTGTTCCAGCTCCCGTGCCTTACCGTGCAGACGGCGTATTTTTTGTGCTTCTCATACCACCTCCAGACATTGGACCTTGTCCATCCACTGACTGGGGGTGGCACTGGCGACATCTGCCTCATTGTCTTGCATGGCGTGGCACCAGCACTGGCATCTGATTCCTCTCTGAAACAGGAACACATAAACAGCACCTAAGTAATATCATTCATTTATGATGATGCCTCTAGTCCTCCCTCCTTGGGGTGCTAGGGATGGCAACTAGAAAGACCCTTGCTGGCATGTGCAAATCCTGCCCTCCTTGGGGTGTTATGGGATGCTAGGGATGGCAAATGGAGAGACCCTGGCTGGCACGTGCAAATCCTGCCCTTCTTTGGGTGCTAGGGATGGCAATGGAGAGACCCTGGCTGGAACGTGCAAATCCTGCCCTCCCTGGGGCACTAGGGATGGCAACTGGAAAGACCCTGACTGGCGTGTGCAAATCCTGCCCTTATTTGGGGGTGCTAGGTAGGGATGGCAACTAGAGAGTGGAGACCCTTGCTAGGGATGGCTGGCAGGCACATGTTTGTGTGGGGGTGCTGCTCGCGCTCGTGCCTGACTGCTGGAAGAGCCCCACACACTACAGTACCCCCTCTCTCTCTGTGGCAGACATCCACTGCTACCTGCTAATGCCCACTGTTTGTGCCTGACTGATGCCCACGCACTCATCTGCATGCCAGTGAGCTCGCTCTAACGGATAGAGTCTTTCTTGTCCTCACAGTAAAAAATTTTTTTACAAACCTGGCAGCACCTCCTGTGCCCGCCGCTTGCTCCTCATCAGAAGAGCCGGCCACCACCACTGAAGGTCCAAGGGCTGGGGCAGCGACCTCTTCCTCCTCCTCCTCCTCCTCCTCCTCCTCCTCCACCACCACCACCGGTTCCAGGAGCACCACGTTGGCCCCCAGGCGTTTAATTAAGACAATGGCTTCTTCATTTTTTAATTATTATTTTTTTAACAGACACTCTCCAACCAACAGCAGTCACCCACCAACACTCACCAACCAGCCAAAACAACACAGCCAAACCAAACACAAACAGTCAAAACACACGAACCAAACAGTCAGCCAGCCAAACACACACTTTCTTGCCACACAGCTCCGCACGCACTCGAATTTCCGGTTTTTGATGCGATCATGGGATCTCGTGATACCTTTTTCCGAACACCTGAACTGAACAGAACACGACTGAACCGAATGGCCGAACCCGAACTCAGTGACTGACCCGAACGCCCGAACCAAACTACCGGACCAAACCAGACCAAACAAAAAGACCGAACCTGAACCGCAATCTGTTCGCACATTCCTACTGGTTGGACAATGAGTCTGGGCCTATATTGGCTGACCTTGTTCTATACAGCTTCAGCCATGGCCAGAAGGATGGGAGTGGTGGGCGGTGTAGCCATTATTTTTAAGGATACATGGACTGTGAGGAGATATCCAGTATAATCTATCCTGGGCATTGAGGGCCTCCATCTTGTGACTGATTTGGCTGGAGACAGATTGGGATTGCTGTTCATATACTGTGCACCTACCTATATGGCAGCGTCCCTGCACACTTTAGTGGAGCTGGTGTCGGAGGTGGTCTTGCAGTCCCCAAGGACATTGGGTCTCGGGGACTTCAACATTCATGCCGATGCCAGCCTTGGAGGGGGCAGGGACAGAGAATGAGTTCATGGCTGCCTGGCAACCATGGGACTGTTTCAGGTGGTTGTTGACCCAACCCACGATGGAGGACATACCCTAGACCTGATATTTTGCACAGGTTTTGAGGCAGGGGATCCATTAGTGGGGGAGGTGTCAACAGTGCCCTTGTTTTGGACAGATCATTATCTCTGGGCCAGTTTCCTAGTGCAGGTCTGCCCCCGTAAAGGTGCAGAACCAGTTTGGTTGGTTTGCCCCTAGAGACTTATGGAACCTGAGAGGTTTCAATGCTCTTGGGGAGTTGCCCTCCAATCTCAACGACCATCCACTCAATGACCTCGTAGCTCTTTGGAATACTCTGCTGACTGAGGTCATTGACCAAATGACTCCTAGGCATCCGTTCCCAGATTGCCGACAACACAGGCCCCCCCTGGTTTATGGAGGACCTGCGGTGGATGAAGTGGGAAGGGCAGTGGTTTGGAGTGATGGTGGCATCGTTCTCATACTGAAGCCAACCAATTGCATCATAGAGTTAGTTTATGAACCTATGCCATGGCTGTGAGGGCAGCAAAGAAGAGGTTCTTTGCTGCCCTCATAGCATTCGCAAAGTCACATCCAGTTGAACTTTTCCAGGTGGTGAGGGGGCTGGTCGGTCCAGCCTCCCTCCACCTGGAACTGGAATCTTCCAGTGCTCGTTGTGACATGTTTGTCGACTTTTTTGTGGATAAAATTGCTCAGATTCACCACAACTTCAATGAAGTGCTCGTGACAGAAGGAGAACCAGAGGTAATAGAAGCGCCGCCTTGTCCTGTTTTGTGGGATCAGTTTCAGTGCGTGTCATCCACTGATATGGAGGATGTCCTTGTGGTGGTTAGAGTGACCTGTTGTGAACTGGACCCATGTCTGTCCTGGCTGGTCAAGGCTGGCTGGGAGACGTTGGGGCCATTGCTGACTGACTGGGATGGTCAATGCCTCCCTTAGAGGGCAGAGTGCTGGGCTACCTCAAGGAGGCGGTGGTTGAATGGGAGGTTGCTCGGCAGCTTCAGGGGCATCTGGACCAGGTCAGTTTTCTTGATCCTGTACTGTCTGGCTTTTGTCCAGGTTTTGGCACTGAGACTGCACTTGTGGCCTTGGTTGATTACCTCCTCCATGAGCTGGACTAGGGTCGTTCAACCCTGTTGATCCTGTTAGTTCTCTTGGCTGCATTTGATACCATTGACCACAAGTTGTTGGTGACTTGCTTGCAGGACCAAGCCAGGGTGGGCAGGACTTTTCTTGAATGGTTCTGTTCCTTCCTGGCCAGGAGAATTCAACATGTGGTACTGGGTGACTGTTCATCATCTCCCTGGGAACTCATGTGTGGAGTCCCACAAGGTTCCATTCTGTCCCCTCTCCTATTCAATGTGTACGTGCAGCCTTTGGGTGAGGTCATCAGAGAGTTCAGCATGTGGTGTCATCAATATGCTGATGACACCCAGCTTTTCCTCTCTTTTTCAGCTGACCCAGGCCCAGCAGTCTCAGTGCTTACCTGATGTCTGATGGCTGTGGAGGACTGGATGAGGGTGAGCCATCTGAAGCTGAATCCTGACAAGACAGAGGTGATGCTGGTGGAAGGGGCTGAAGGAGTGGTGGCACTCATCACTGATGGGGTCTTCCCTCCATTGGTCCTTCAGGTTTGGAGTCTGGGGGCGCTCCTTGACCCACAGCTCTACCTGGATGTCCAGGTGCTAGGGTGAAGGGCACATTTTGTCAATTAAATCTGGTGTGACGGCTTTGGCCATACGTCTCTGACTCCGATTCAGCCTCCAGCATCCATACTTTCATCACCTCAAGACTGGAGTACTGCATCACGCTTTATGTGTGGCTACCCTTGGTGATGGTCCAGAGACTGCAGCTAGTGCAGAATGTGGAGGCCCATTTCCTCATGGGGATGGGTTGTCACAAGCACATTACACCAGTGCTCTGTGCTCTGCACTGGCTGCCTATAGTCTTCCAGGCCCAATTCAAGGTGTTGGTTTTGACCTATAAAGCCCTAAACGACCTGGGCCCCACCTACCTGTGGGATTGCCTCACCTCCCCAACCCCTCCCCCCCAGGTCCTAGATCAGCCCCTGCAGTTGTCTGGGAGTGCCCTCCTCAAAGTCCCCCGGATTTCTTGGGTGGCGATGATGGGGAGGGCATTCTCGGTGGCCGCACTGACATGGTGGAACTCCCTCCTGATGGAGGTCTGCCTTGCCCCAGATCTCCCCTCTTTCAGACAACAGTGTAAGATCTGGCTGTTCCACCAGGCTTTTTGTGAGGGCAACGGGAGATGGGGGGGAGGTTGCGCGGGGGGGGGGAGGGTTTTTTAGCTCCACCTTGAGTATTTCATTGTGGTTTTTTTATATTGTTTTGTATAATGTTTATTTACTGATATATTATTGATATTTATTTGATACTTTTATATTTCTATTTGGTTTTAATATGTTGTAAGCAAAGGCTGCTGTAGCAGGAGGGGGCGGCTAAGAAATCGAATGAAAAATAAAATAAATAAGTCTTCTGGAGGCAATGTGAGACTTTTCTATTTTGCTATATTTGGCAGGTGGGATAGGGTTGGGTGGGAGGGGAGGGGGATTAGGGATAGGGGATTTTAACTGGACTTTATTTGTGTACTTTTAAATGTATGACTTGTAACATGCATTGAGCCCTTGAGATAGGGCAGGATGGATGGATGAATATTGTAGCTTCATTGCTGCTTCTGTGAAACCTTGGGAAAGTACATCTACACCTCAGCTTGCAGACCTTCCCGCATCTGTGATAAAACTAAGAGAATAATTTATTTTCTTATTTTTATTTATTTTCTTACATTTTTACCCCACCCCTCTTGCTCACAGGCAACTCGAGCCAGCTAACAAATATATTAATAAAGCAAAACACAGTATAAATATAAAAGTACAGCTATAAATACACAATAATTGCACCTGTCTTGATTATAGAAGCTTTATCCATTACCATCTGTAATATCAGATTCTAAAGGGGAAGATACTACGACACAAATTTCTTACTGTTCAGTCAAACTCTAAAGATTCATGATCTCCATCCCAATCCCTTCTTTCCTCCCCATGAATGGTAGGAATCCAGAGTCTACCAATGTGGCAGAGAAAAATGAAGTACCAGCTCTGCTGCAGACTTTTCCTGCCTCTCAGCTATTTGGAAGTCCTTCCTTGAATGTTGCGTGTGGATCCAGCTATATGGGCTAGGAAAGAGACATGGTCATTTTCTCTATAATGCTCATTGAGGGAAGTGGTACAATTTACATCAGAAAAAATCTGTAGTAATGATTCCCACCACCAGCTTGCACTGAGAATTTGCCCCACTCCAAATGTAGCTATAGGGAAAGCAGCATTTTGGGGGACAGTACAGAGGCATGGCCCTCCTTAAAAGTAAAGTCACACAAATCACAAGAGAACAATACTTTTAGGGAGCTGAAGACTTTCGATCTTTCTACAAGGGAGATTGATGTCATCTGGAAGAATTCCTGTGAGATCAATCACCTGGCCAATCCGTGGCCCTATTAAGTTCCTGTTACACTGCCAGAGCAGGGAAACCTGGCCCAAAATGATGGTTGAGAATTCCTTTGACATGGCAGAATCCTTAGGTGGCATAAAACAACATAATCCATTCTGGAACTTCACCGTGCCCCTCCTGCCTCATCTTCCCCAGAGGCTACCAGGTTTGTTCTGCTGATGGAAAACATTGTGCTCCGGTGGTCCTCAATGTTGTAACTGTTAGGAAACTTCAAGAGTCATTAAGGGGCTTGCGTCGATTCTGAGTTACACCCACACTTAAACCCCCCATTTCTGACTCCTTGTGGTTATAGTGTGCTAGTTTATCACATTTTCTTTAAAATAGGTTTGAATTTCAAACTGTATACATTTGATGAATTAGGTATTAATAGCTGATACCTTATATCATTGTATTGCTACTGAACAGCCCTAGTTGAAATGCAGAATAATAACAGGAGGCTCATTATCTATCAATAGATGGGGACACAAATGGATACCAAAGGTAATCTACATGAAAAATTGTCTGTCAAGAAGTGTCAAACCCAATGAGCAAGAATTTACAATCACCTACCATGACTGCAGTGACTTCCATTGTTGACTCACCCTTGAATTATTCTGTTTGCATTGCAGACAAAATGCTCTAAATGAAGACCAAGATAATAAGTGAACGATCTATCATCTCCTTCATTGTTAAAGCTGGTGAGTGTTGGCAGAAATAAAATAGCAAGTGGAGAAGCCCGCTGGTTCTCCACCATAATGCTTTTCACAGCACCCGAGGTTGTGTTAATTGCTTCAGATAGGCAAGAGAATTTTATTGTTATACTGATGTATCATGCAGCACATATTACCGGGCGAGGCGCCATAGCAGCAGCTTTACAACAACTTTTGCAATGTGCATAGCTGTTTTTTGTCAGCAGTTGTTCCTCAGGTGTATCAAAGGGGCTTTTAAGACACAGAAAATTTAAAGGAGGGGGGAATAAAATCTATACTTCTTTACCCACTCATTCATTCTTTGCCTCTTCCTTGCTGTCAAGGTGTAACAGTCTGGTGAAGCCAAGGATATAACAAGGGCTCTTGGTCAGGTTGAGAGACTCTACCCGCTGGCCATTGGAGAACCTTGCTCCTTATTTCAGAGTGCGCCACCCAGTTAGGCTGCCCTACCCTATGTCAGTATGCCTCTCCTGTCAGGTCTTTAACCCCACTCCACCACCTATGGTTGTGGGTAAAAACAAACGTGACAGCGGACTAGTTTGGCCTGCTAGGGCTCACTTGTTCATGGACCCCACCTGCACGTGTGTGCCATTGCTGTCAGATTTTGACCCTGGGTACTCTGGATCATGGTGGCAGCTAGTCTGGGCTGTGATCCTCCAGGATCACAGCTTGGGGTAGGGTCTGCCCACAGATTGGGCCAAAACAGGTCACCTCAGAGCTGCATGTTTGTTTCCTAGCCTGGGTCAGCTCTGCCGTGACAGGCAGCCATGACTGGCCATGACTGGCCACCATGGTTGCCTGTCATGATAGGGGGCAGGGCGCTGGGGGCAGCGCAGAGGTGGGGTCAGCCATATGCACATCCTCCGTTCTTCCCTACCCTGGGCTGTGTGGCCATCAGCCCAGCTGGGCACATGTTTGTTTTGCACCCCAGCTCAGCCTGTGCCCTGTCCACCCAGGCTGTCTGTTCTGGGTCAGCCTGGGATGTGGCAGCCTGGTGTCACTTGTGTTTTTACCCTGTCTCTCTCCCACTCCTCTACTGTCCTGAGTTGCTTGCTGCCAAACAAGGGGATCTCTTTCCCTGGCTCTGGGCTCCCTCCCTCATCCTGCTGTCATTGCCTCTGCCGATGGCTCCAGCTCTTGGCTCCTTTGCCTCCACTGGAAGAGCAAAGGGTTTCAGTGGTCACAGCAGTAGCAGCTTCAAATTTGAGGGAGGATGTCTTCTACCCAGGAAAATTCAAAGGGAGGATCTCCTCTTCTTGTGCTCCTGCATGGATCCAGGATGCATTCCCACCCATTCAAGTCAATGGCAAAACTCCCATTGAGGATTGTCCTGTCCATCTCTGTGGGAGGCACAAACTGGAGATGCAGATTGTTTCATAGGGGAGTGAAATGCAGCATTATTCCTGCCCTTCCATAAAGATACAAAGGAAATGTGTTTGGTCAAAAGCCAACAATGAACGGAGGCCTTGGTCTTCAAACCAATTACTCCTGAGTACTAGTCAGAGTAAGTGGCTTTGGCTGCAGTCCTCAAATCTTTCCAATAGGAGTAGTGTGCAAGATGAACAGGGGTTGGCTCGGTGTGCTAATGCCAGTTTAAGGTTCTCTCTAATTACTGCACAGGGGAAGCTTTGCAACATATTCAAGGAGATATTTCTATTGCAGATGAAGTATTAAGGGACCTGTAATGGAGGCAAAACAAATGATGATTGTGCCTCACTGCCTGATCAAAGCCATTAAATGAATGTAGAATGTATTGGTAGTAAATTGTATGATAAAAGAAAATGTCCTAATATCTCTATAGAGAGTCAGCTCAAAATATATCCTGCAAATATTTGGATTTTCTTTTTCAATAACTACAAGCAGCCTCCTCTATTTTCTAGAGTTTGCTTAATAGGGTCACAGTCCCATCTCTTTCCTTTTACTATCGTATAACTAATCGTTTCTCTTCTGTACCTTTGTCATATGTAATTACCATTTTATTGTTCCCAGTGGGCTATTTTACCAAGACTTTTAAAAAGCCAAATCTAAGATGACTAATGCCAATTTAAAAGAAGGTATTCAGAGCTGCAAAGCCAATCACAGCCTTCTGTCATTTCCTGTTGCAGTTTTTTGAAGGTAATTAGGAGCAGATCTCACCAGAGTGCATCTTTGGTAGAGACTCTGCAAACCTATTAAGACACAGGCCTAACAACTAAATATTCACACTTATTTGTGAGGCAGGAAGCTTTTTTTCCCTTGTACTTTTTCTAAATAACCTGCAAATATTTGGATTTTCTTAGAAGAGCCAACATGTATGTTAGTTAGGTAGAACTAGAATAATTTAAATTGCTCCCCAACCAGAAATCAGATCCAGAGAGTGGGGTGCCAAGGACTCAATTGTATGATTAAGGATGATTCATGTGAATAAGGTTGTTGATTCACATGGGTAAGCATTTGTTGTATTAGACCACACATGATAAGTTGTCGTTTGTTTGAGAGTTTAGTTTGAAAATGTTACTTGGATCTCTTTTTGCACACATAAAATACAAAATCAATAGATAGATGGATAAATGCAGCCTGTTTTGTTGTTGGTTGTTTTTAAAAGATAATGGGTGACACTTTCCCAGTGACACCAATGGAACCTTAGATCGTGGGTGGGAAACCTCAGGCCCGGGGGCCTAATGCAGCCTGTGGCGAATTTTTATCTGGCTCTTTTCCAGTTCCTGAATCTGGTACCTGGATCCATTTCCTACTCCCAAGCACTGAAAGACTAAGCTCAGGATAAGGGAGGGGAGAGGAAGACAAGTACACAACGACAGGGGACAGAGCCATGATCTGCATTCTCCTTTTCCTGTGGATCTCTTTTATGTGCCTCAGCCTCTGCCCCCTTGGACCTTTGCATCCTAAATCCTGCCCTGGCCCCTGATTGTCTTGGACTTTCTAGATTGTGACTCGACTCTTGTTTCTTGACTCCTGGCATTGTTTCCTGGCATTGTTCTGACCATGATTTTGCTTTGCCATGGGCTGGCCTTGAATTCTGATCTCCTGGCTCTGACCCTGCTTCAGCACTTGATGCTCTGACCCAGGTGGTATTCAACACTATATCCAAACCGTTCCTGGGGATTTTATTTTTTTTAATTAAATTAAATTTAAAAAGATGGAAACATAAAAAGCGAGGCACATTTAACACTTTAAGGACTGCATAATATTTTATTGTACATCTTTCATAATGTAACATGAAAATGATTCTAGTCAGGTAATCATTATTAGAAAAAGTTACATTCTTATAATTGCCTTGTAAAGCAGGACTATTAATTTGTAAATAGGGACTTACTGCAACCCGAGAGAGCATTGTGTCAACCAAGACACCTAAAGTGCCAGTGTGGGTGATTTATCTGATATAATAAACATACTGAAGTGCATCTAAAAATGTGGTGGTTGGGGGAAACAGTTGATGATTATAAAATATTGAGAAGTGAGAGAGATATAAATTGATCAGATGGCACTGGCTGAAAGGACTCGCCAATGAGTCTGAAATCTCAGCAGATCTATATCATAAACGGAGTACACATTTCAGAAAAATCTACATGGTGATTTCGTAATACAGACCTACATAGTTATCTGCAATGGACATCACTAGATTTACATTTGTATAAAGAACAGCAAGTTTTTATATTATGGCTATTAGTCTGTGCTATGAGTGAGGTTAGAGTGATACAAAAGGAATGAAGATCATTCTTTTCCATGGCACAGATGAGCAAAATAAAGTCAGTCACTGATGCCTAGTTGGCACTTCAGTGAGCTGTGAAATACCCACAACAGTTAACAGCCAGCACCGCACAAAGTAGCTTTGGAGTTGACACCCTATGGTGGTACTAGTTTGGGCACCCTACTTTAGTACTTTCCGGCTTTTGATTAACATGGATTTGCACTTCGTAGGGGCTATTTAGTTCACTGGGAGTTTTTTCAGTAGCGTAATTTTAAATTGTAGCCACACCTCCACAGTCAGGTCAAGTGATTTTATGAGAACAGCTTAAAAATCCAAAGGACTAAGTAAGCGCACAACGTCTTCTCTAGTATCTAGAACAGCCCAGATTGAGTCCACAATAACTAGGCCCAATTTCTTCTTCAATGCACCTGCCACTACTACTGTAGAATTTGCTGTTGTTTTACCAGTTCCAGAACACTACACAAAAGCTATGGAGAGGAAATGAAGAATAATTACCCAGATGACATTATATAGCAAAAACCAAAATTATAGCCCAACTTTATTGTCATCAATGACAGTGGGTATTTTCAGACGTTACGAGATCACGCTCAACCACAGTCAATTCCCATATGGGGATCGTGATCTCGGCACGTCTGGTCAGTTATGCCAGATGTTCACCCCCATGAATCACGGGGTGGAATCAGATTTACCACGTGATCAGAGGTCCTGGCTGGACCATCCCCGATCGCGTGGTGAATGAGATTCCCCCCGTGATGAAGGGGACAGTAACGTCTGTCCCCTGACCACGGCCCGGAATCCGTGGTGGGATTCCGGGCCGTGGTCAATGCCAGGGGGGGGCGGCTGGGCGCTGCGGCAGCATGGGCTTCAGCGCCCACCCGTCTCCTGGAGGGCGGGGCAGCGGGGGGGGGGGCTGTGCAGCCACACGTTGTGTCGCGCAGCCCTGCCCCCTCCCCGGATTCCCTGCCAGGATCGGCCACCGCGTCTGTTAGCCCGGGAGATGGTGGCCCCGGTGGGGAATCAAAGGGTTGTTTCCGTGCCAGGGCCAATTGGTCCCGTCACATCTGAAAATACCCAGTATTACATCACCTGCAACAAGAGCAGGATCAAACTCCTAAACAGCCAGAGAAAAAAACTGAGATGGAATGTTGCTAATATATCAGTTTTAAAAGACATATGCAAATACATGGGGAAAGATTAGCACAGAACAGACTTTGTAATAACAGTTATATTACCTGCCAACTTCATTAGATTACTGATTTTTAAAAAAAATCAAAATGCGGAGTTGAATTTTTAAAAGCAGTCAGCATTGGTCTGGCCCTGAGCAGATATACTTGGCAACACAACCAGGTGTTGAAGGTTATTGCAGAAGCACCTGCTGATTTGGAGGTCCCAGTGAAGACACTGGTGGTGTGATTTTTGAAGGAAGAGAACTAGGGAAGGTGGTGAATTAAAAAGTGGCATGTTGCAGTCCAGAAAGACATTCTGTGACTAGGTAACCCAAATGCTGCAACCAGGAAACTATAAAAATTGATCTTAAAAATATGCATATTTTGATGCAAAATTCAGCATTTTACATCTGCCTATTCATTTTTATTTAGTCAGTTAGTTATTATTTCTCTCTTATAGTCATCATTGCAAAACCAAAATATTTTCTCCCCTCACATTTTTGGGTGGAACAGGAAACTAGAAATTTGGGGTAATTTCAGACGTTACGCACTCCCGGGTCACCACAGTGGATTCCCAACAGTGGCAAGCCAGCTAACACCCCTTCCCCCCCCCCCATGGTCCAGGACAGCCCCAAACAGATGTGACAGGAGTGGGACCATGGCAGGGAAATGGATGGACGGACCACTGCCCGGGGCAGCGCAACATACGTTACGCCAATTCTGGGCCATGGTCAGAACACTCAGAAGACACCGGGGAGGGGTGGGAGGCAGATATGGCTGACCGAGGGCAGAGGAAGCCAAAAGCGCCTAAAGGAAATGCCCACACAAGGGAAATGAGAAGGGAGGCATGCGCCCAGGTGTGCAGTCCGCAGCTGCTTACCTGTTGCCTGTTGTCATCACCTCCCTGCTATCAGTGTTATTGCCTATTGTAATCACCGCCCTGCTATCAGTGTTGGCTGTACTGTCTGTGCGCTCGGTTCTTGCAGCTGTGTTGGGTCCGCACCCCATGCCTCGCTCATTAGCCGTCCCATGTTGCAGCCTGTGGCCTTATCGCATGTCCTTGGAGCTCCCCAGCTTCCTTCCCCATCCCACCTGGGACTGTGGGGCCCCTCTTCCCTTGCTGTTAGTACCCACTGCTTGCTGGACCATGGCTGGCAGTGCTTCCACAGGGCACCCGCACCCCACAATCCCTGGCACCCCCCATAGCTGGACCTTTTGCAAGACCATGGCCCTATGTGACTTGTGGCATTCCCAGGCCATGCAACTACTCCTGTGCTGCCCAGATACCCGCTCTGGTGCCTATGCGAGTAGGAGGGGGAGGAGGGAGAAGAGCGGCCGAGGCAGCGCACAGAACAAGCACAGGGAAACTGAGAACACAGTGGAACACACAACACAAACACATGCCCGGGCACAAGCACACCCAAACGGGAAAGGAAGGAAGGGAGGGAGCACACCAGGGATGACCAACACACACAGCACAACAGACAAAGGGGTGGGGGTGGGGGAGCCCCGGACCAAGGAAGCGGAGGGGACCGGCCCAGGAACAGAGTAGGACATGGGGAACAGCACCCAGAACCCCACCAACAGCATGGTTGGCAAGGGCCACCCAGCTGCAACACAAGCAGCCCAAGGCACGGGGGTCCCTACAGGGACAGAACAATGTCACAGGGGGATGGCAAACAAGTAGGGAATGGCACCGGAGCAGTTTGAGGCAGGTCCAGGAGGCAGACAGGGATCTCCTGCGCTGGTGCAAAGGTGCAGATGGGGATGGAGGCGAACTGGGAACAGATGCGCTGCAAGGCAACCCCACCCCCCTGCCGGAGGTCACCGGGAGGCATCCTGGGGGACCTGACCTATCCCCTCCTCTGATGGCTCATGAAGGTGTACCTGGTCGCCAGGAACCCCGTAGAGGTGCTCTACAATGCCTGCCTCTGTGCCTCCAGGACCATGGTTGAGAGAGCCTTCAGTGCCCTCAAGCAGTGCTGGAGGTGCCTAGCAGCCTGACTGGACTACATGGTAGAGACCTCAGACCTTGTGATCGGTGCCTGCTGTGTTCTGCACAATGTGTGTGAGACCGATGGCGCCACCCTCGAGTTCCCCGTGCCCTGGGGCCTACTCGGACCTGTGCCGCTCTACATGAATGCCGATAACCCGAGGGAGTACCACTATGCCAAGTGAATCTGAACTGTCCTGGCAAGGCGGGTTTCCAGAGATGCCGCCGCCTGAGGACTCCGCCCCCCCCCCTGTGGCCACCACCTGCATCCGGCCCACAACCACGGGTATCCCACTGACCCCAACCACTGTACAGAGGCACTCAATAAAGTTAGGGATAATTTCCACCCGTGCGTTTATTGTGCTGAGTGTGCCCACGTGCCCTCCTCCTCCTCCCCCTGCATTGTGCCTCCCTTACCTCCCCCTTCGCCTCCCTCTTCCTCCTCGACCCTGGAGCTTCCTGGACCGTCCCCTTGATCGCCCTGCTGGTGGCACGGAGCTCTGGGAGCTCCCCTCACCCCCACTGTCTGTGTCCCTGACCGTGTCCTGAGAGGCCTCCATGTCCGGGATGACCAGTGGAGTTGGGGTGGGGGGTGGCCCTGGTGCTGGAGGGCCCCCCCATGGTGGCTGCTCTCTCCGGAGGCCTGGTGGGACCGGGAGGCGGATGCATGGGCCCTGCGGGTGTGCTGGTGGCTGGGGTGGTGGTTGGGGTGCTGTGGGGCTCAGCACCGGTGTGGGGGCCAGCAGGATGCCTGACAGAGCAGCTGCCATCATGTATGCACTCATGGTCCCCGCATGTAGCAGCAGTGACGTGCCAATGTCGTGGGACTCGTCCATCTTGTGCGAGTGCTCTGCCACCATCCAGTCTATGGCCTGCTCTAGCTGCCTGAACGCCTCCACCTTCCTCTTGTGCTCCTGGCTCTCCCGCCTCCGTTCCAGTCGCACCTCTGCCTGCAGCCTCTGGTCCCTGGCCTCCGTCTGCTGCAGGACCCTCTCTGTGTCTGCCTCCATGTGGTCGATGGCCGCTATCATCTGCTCCCCCTGCTCGGCAGTGGTCTGGACGATCTCCTCTGCTTGCTCCTCCCTCCGGCGCCATACCCGAGCCCTGTGCTCCCGCATCTGCTGTGCCAGGGGCATGGGTTCGGCTGGTGGGGCCGCTGCTGGTTGGCCTATTGGGGTGCACAATGGGGTCTGCTATCCCACCCCTGGTGCCTGCCTCCCATCCCCTTGCAGTGCTGGGGGTGGTGGGCTAGACCCCTGGCAGGTGGGTGGCTTGTGCCCTCCTCCTGGAGGCCCCCTGTGTCCCAGATGTCCCTCCCTCGTACCCCCCACCCTGGTGTGCCCCATGTGCACCCCCATGGGCTCCCCCTGCCATGGAGGCTCACCTTGGTCTTCGGGCTGCTCCTGCAGCTGCTCCCCACTGTCCCCCTTGCCTGATGGTCCTGTGTTCCGGGGCATGCCGTGACCTGTTGGTAAATGGGTTGGGGTGGGTTGCAGTACCCCTGCATGGGCCCAGTCCCTGTCCTGCTGCCCCCCCCATCCCCACGCGCTGGCATCAGTGCTTGGCCTGCTGTGCCTGTCCCCCCTGTTCTGTACCCTGGTGGGCCCTGGTGCTCCTGAACCATGGACAGGGGGTTGGGGATTTCTGGGGGCCACGGGGATGGGATCGGGTCCTATGGGGGGGGCCACCCCACCCACCCATGGTCCCATCCCCTATGGTCCGTTCCCCCTCCTAGCTGCTTGCCTGCCCTTGATGTTGGTCTCGGAGCCCTTCAAGGCTGGCCCCTTGTTGTGACTGTGGTCCCCCTGCATCCACTGGTTGAGGGTGACCAGTGTGCTGGCCTAGGATCCTTCTGAGTCAGACTGCGGGTGTGGGCTCCCAGTGCTGCTACATGAAGGGGGCCTGCTGGTCTCCAAGGTCCTGGGGTGGTCCTCTTGGGGGACTGGGATCCCGGAGCTGGTGCCTTCTTGTGGGGCTGCCAGGGGCGGGGGTACATTGGCCTGTTCCCTACCCTGGACCACGGTGCTCCCTACGAGCTGTGGGGTGACTATGGAGCCCTTTATGTGTAGGATGCGGTCCAGGGTGTCATAGTAGGGGGCGGTCCATGCTCCATGTCCAGACCGCGGGTTATTGTCCTTTATTGCCTTGTACTCCCTCTTGAGCTCCTTCACCTTGGATCAGCATTGGGCCACTGTCCTGTGGTGACCCGCCACCTCCATGTCCTGCACTATCACGTTGTACACATGCTCGTTCCGCATGTTTACTGCGAGTTCCACCTGGTGCTCCAGGGACCCCCAGATCCTTATGAAGTCCTGGGTCTCTTTGTGCCCCCATTCCCCCCCTCAATGGTACAGTCATCTCCCGCATGTGCCCTCCTGCTCCTCCTCCACTTGCCTGCTGTCTGTCTCCTCCATGGGCTCCGGCTCCTGGGCCCATTGCTGAGTCTGTCGGTCGTAACAGGGGGTGTTACTTGCCTGGGTCCCTCGGCCCTGTGGCCCTCATCCCTTCCCCCCTCCCACTGGGCACCCCCCTCTGTGCCCCTGTGCCACTGTGCAGGGCCCCCCTTGCTCTCCTTACCCATTTCCGGGGTGCTTCCGTACCCTGGCTGGTTGTCCCCTCTGGGGCAGCCTGCCCCGGCTGCTGCTCCTCTGCCACCACCTCCATCACCAGCACCACCTCCTCCTCCTTTCCTCGCTCACCCTCCTCTCTCCTCGCCCTTCCACCTTGCTCCATCCCACCACGTTCCCCTGATGCTGTGTGCCCTTTATATCTCCCTCCCCGGTCTGTGTGTCGCTCATTGCCTGGCAGTGACACTGCGTGTTTTCACCATGGCTGGAGATCATTTTGTTTGCTTCTGGCTGGTGGTTGCCATTCAGTCGTTACGTTTTGCCGTTTCCCGGTGGGAATTGCTTTGACCACCCTTCTGGACATGGTCCAGCCCTGACCTCCAGAAGGGTGGTTGGCTTTGTCCCCTACTGGTGATTGTCTGTGGTGAACATCTGGTGAACGCCGATCAGACATTCTGGGCTCTTTGGCCCCGCCATGGGGTTGAGTGTGGTTCACTGTGGTTGACTGTGATCTCGTAACGTCTGAAATTACCCATTGGTGTATCTTATTATTATTTGTCAGAAATGAGCTTGGAAAAAAGAGATCAATTTCAACATATTTCTCCCTTTTCCATCTACATTTTTTACTAGGGCTGTGCACAGGATCAAGTATTTACATTTGTATCTGTATTTCTAGTTGTGTTTCTAATATTTGCATTTATTTGTATCTTTGATTTTGTTTGCTGCATTTCCCCCATTGTTGCCAATGTAGAAAATGTAGTAAACACAAGTTTTTGCGTATGGGTTATTTTGGCACAGAAGTGAAGTGAGGCTCTGCCAGTTCAACAGGCCTATGAGGAAAGGAAAATACAGTCCAATATGCCCCTAAGTCTGCTGCCAGTGTAAAAAGGGAGGCACTGGTTTGGGAGAGGGTGGAGAATACAGCTGGTTTGGTGGGGACATTGCTAGCTTGGGGTGGATGGAATGGGGCATAGGTCTGGCTCAAGGGGATCATTGGCTTGAGGGAGAGTGACGCCTGCAGCTGTCTTGCGAGAGGGGAGAATGAAACATGAGGCTGGCTCATGTGGGGAGTTGCTGGCTTGAAGATGGGGGAATGGGGCATGGGTCTGACTTAGGGGGTGCATGTCACTGACTTGAGGGGAATGGGACTACACTGTCTTGGGAAGGGGGAATAGGACATGGTGCTGGTTCAGGGAAGGGGGGTCACTGACTTGGGGTGGGGTAATAATGAGGCATGGTTCTAGCTGGTGGTGGGGGAGTGGTTTCTGGCTCAGAAGGGAGTCTTTGACTTGGGGAAAGTGGGATCCCTAGGTGGGAATGGGATATCGCACTGGTTCTGCTGGACTGGGCCTGGCTGCAGTGCTGGAGACTGCAGTTCTGAGACAGCCTTTGCAGGTAGGAAGAGTTCACTACAGGCTCCCTAAGCAGCCCAACTCCAAGCTGGATATGTGTGGCAGTTTTGGGGGGTCGAGTCTGAGACCTCAGATATTACATTTTTCAGGAAATGTTGGGTTCGCTTGAAACTCAAATACAGAGACCTAGTATTTGTGTTTCAAATATGGAAACAAAAATGGGCCTTTTCTGTTTTATTTGGGTTTTATCGAAACCTGAATGCACAGCCCTATTTTGTACTACACAGTGGTGAGGGAGCATGTTGTGTTTCTCTGTTTTGACCACGGTGGTGTGTTCCTTGCTGTCTATCTGTGCTGGGCACTGCGTGTGTCTGTGCTTTTTGGGTGCAGGGTGTGTGTGTGTGCTCTCTGTGTGCACAATGGAGTTGTGGATACAGGAAAGGCAAAGGAGGGCGAGGACAAAGGAACCAAGATTTCATAGTACACATCTTCCTGGAGTGAAGACAAAGAGTGGTGCACAAACTAAATCAGCCAGCGAATGTTTTAAAATTCACTGCATCCTTCTGGAAATGAGGTGAGCTACTTGCTGCAGAATGAACAACCACTGGCAACATCGAACAAATATTGGTAGATAGCTGCTACTAATACCTATTGCATTAATTGCCTGGTAAATAATATTATAATGAACAGTTCTCTCTTTAGGTGTTAACACACATAACGTTGACCCAGTTCACCCGCTCAGGCCACCTGGGCTAGCACCGAACCCCTGCACATCTGTTCTGGGCCCACCGGATATGGGCCCAGTTCAAACCTCAGCAGGGTTGGTGACCGGTCCAGAAACATGAGCCCAGAACAAACCAGGCCCCACAGTCCATCCCTGCAAACGTCCCGGTGGGCCAGAGCAGGGCGAACCGGGTGGGGGTATTTGCTTTCACACCTAACCCAGTGTGGAGGTTGCCATGGAAGTGAGCCATGGCTGCCTGTTGTTGGAAATCATGGCTGCCCGTCGTGGTGGGGAGTGCCGGCCGCAGCATGGGGGCAGACCCAGTCAGCTATGCGTCACTTCCCAGTCGGGTGAGGTATGGGGAATGTTAGTTTCTGTCCCCTGACCCGGCCGGGGGTTGCGGGGGTGGCTCTCTCACTCCTGGACATGCAGCCACAGTGGCAACTGCACATACATTAAAACACCCTTTATTGTATGCTCTGTAAAATTGCTGACAGTTAATAGATGTCCAGAAATTAGACCACTAGAGAATGGTGAGCTGTCTTGGCCCACAATTTTACTTTTCCATTTCGGCTACTTGTTTGACCACTTACCCTCATGCCAGGCTACTTACAGCTCTGTTACACCAACCATAAGGTACTGTGCTCTGTAGCTACTATGTTCCTAGTGTCTTTTTGCTCAATCTTTGCTCCCCTTTCAGTGGCTAGGCAAGTTTAGCAATCATAGCTTATCTTATGCTGATAATTTATTTACATGTTCTTTGTACTTTCCAAGTTTTAATGAAATGAGAAGCACAAAAAGCCGCTAAGCATAACCAACTGAAACACAACGTACTCTGTCTCTGGGAAACAATTACATGTATTCATTTACCTTGTTTATTATTCATTTTTCTTATGAAGTATCAAGAAACATGTAAATGATGTGTCAGTTTTGCTACTTAAAAGCTCCAGCCATTTGTACTTAAGATTAAAGTCATTCTAGTCACAATTGCTCTCCATTCTTATATGAGAATTGACTTGAGAAGCCTATTCAGCTTAAATGGGTTCTGCTAGATCCCCAAGCCTGCAGCCTAGCTGAGGGCAGGACTTTGTCAGGAAATGACATATCTGAACAGTGATCAGTTGTGCTACCCAGGCAAGTCTATTTAAAAGCACTTTCCATTTTAAATATAGCAATAAAATACCAGACTAGCAAACCTTCTTGATAAGGGTAAAAGCAATACATCCAAATCCAATCTAAATTTGACATTGCCTAGAACAAGAATCCACATTGATAAGTCAGGACTCATTTACAGGGCCATAAATGGGTGGGTAGCTATAATTTGGGTATTAAACTTGTAAAATATATTGATGGCATGCAAGGGCTAAATAAATAATTTACTACAGGAAAATTGGAAATCTTTACACAGTACTTAATTGACCAGTTGGTCTCTCATGTTCTTGATGATTTTCTATTTTGCATTTTCTTGTTTTCAGGAGCTGGATTTTTTCCCCCCATGTGCATTTTATTTCCAACTGCAGCAAATGTTCACAAATTAGCATATTCCTAAAAGTGTGTCCATTTCCCATCTTTGATTTGTCAGCCAGTCACATTCCCTCCAACATTTGCATTTGCTTGTTTAAAAGAATGAATGGATTGCATGCCTCTTCTACATATGGAGCAGCTGCTTTTGTTCTGAAAAGTAAACTAAAATTATTTTAATATCCTACCCAATTGTGAGTGACAAAACCTCTTCTCTTCTCTGTGTTCAGCCCAGAGATTGATCTAACCATTACTGTGAAAGAGTGGGTGTCTCTCCAGTAACTGCAAAGGGAGATGAACTGAGCTGTGAATACAGGCAGCAAATAAAAAGGGAAGGGGAGGGAATGGCCCAGCAGTGAATGTCTGGGGCTACAGTGTGGAGGTAGAATTCAGGACCACCATAAGAATAACCGCAATGTATCCACTTGAGAGTATGTATAACTGCATGACAGACTGAGGGAATGGGAAAGGAGAAGAAGAATGAAAAGCTGGAGACCAACGAATATGATCAAATTGTCTAATTTTGTGGGAGGGATAAATGTGTATTTCTTGTGACTAATTCCAGAAGACTAGCCATGTTAGTCAATAGTGCTAAAAATCACAAAAAATCACAAAAAAGAGTCTTGTGGCACCTTGAAGACTAACAAGAAATTTTATTTTGGCCTAAGCTTTCATCAGCAAGAGCTCAGATGCAATCTTGTGACTGTACCTCTCACTTCAGTCTATACAACTGACAAGAACACTCAGGCCACCCATCAAGGTTCCTTGTGTGCATCCAGCCCCTTCTCAGGCCCTTTTCAAAAGGTGCATGGGTGCATGAGGGGGATGGGTGGGCGCCGGCGACACGGTAGGGGGGCGGTGCATTTCCACAGACCTCCACCCACCTCCACGCATGGAGCATCCGACATTGGTACCCATTGCTCCATGCACAGGTGATGGGTGGAGGTGGGTGAAGCACGGGACTGTGCACACACCCCCACCCGCTGGCCTTGGCGTTCTCACGGACGCTCACCCATCGCCTCTGCACCTGCTGCAAACTTCAAATGGACACCCCCACCCATCTGCACATGTGTGTGTGTGTGTGTGGGGGGGGGGGCTCTGGTTGAAAAGGGCCTCAAAGAAGAGAATTCAAACACTCCACTTTGGAGAGAAGGGAAGAGAAAGGGAGGCTAACTCACAGACCCCTTGTCTTTTTCATAAGGCTTTTTTGGGAAGAGGATATCACATATGCTCCATAATAGCCACCTACTCCTCATCCTTCCTGATATCCCATCTACTCATCTCCAAGGAATAGATCAAATAGCTTCCAAGAGGATGTGCTATTTGTAAACGGCCAACAATGAACTCCCCCCTCTACCAGCACTCTCCTTCCCACAGCTCTCTCCAGCTTGTTTGGGAGTCTGCAAGCTTTCCTTTTTGTCTTATTCATAAGGCTTTTGGGGATGGGAATCTCACATACCACATATGTCCCTTCTGGTAGTGTCATCTGCTAGCCATCTATCCATTTCTGAGTGCATGTAGAAGTCGTTGCCCACCTCCTGCCTTGAGGGCATAGCAGAGGTGCTCCTGACCATTCCATACTTACTCCCTTTGAGGTCCTCTCCTTAGCTGTACCATATCCTTATCCTTAGACTGGAGGGAATAAAAATAACTGTAAGAATTCGCACAGGAAGCTTTACAAGTACTTTGCCTGGGAAATGCTAGAGTGAGTTCAGCCTTTTATACATACCAATGAATCCACCACACAGGAAACAAGTCCTATAGGTACCCAACTATGGGGAAAGCTTCAATGTGGGCCTCATTCTTGTTACACATTAAAGAATCCAAACATCTCCCCATTCACCTACACCACTTCAGTTGCAAGGTCTTGAATGTTTCTGAATCCAGCTGAGATGTGGTACAGTAAGAAGTTAGAATGACTCCAAGAACTGTACATTTGTTGGAGTCTGCTTAAGTCAAATTTCTCCAGCCATGTAAAAAAAGTTTGACATATCAGAAATTCTATTTAAGCAGACCCTAAGAAGATGGAGAAAACTGATGCTCAGATTACAATAGCAGCAGGTTTCTCCATATCCAAAATCCAAAAACCATCCCTCCTCTGAGAAGTAGTGAATTGGGACAGGCAGCAGGACAAACCTGTGTGTGTGTCTGTGTGTGTGTGCGCACAACTGCACATAATCTTGTCCGTTCTGACTCTGAGAACCTTGAGTGGGCTGAAAACAGGGCAACCTAGTGCTCACTCCCCTTACAGCCCACTTGGAAGTCCCAGAATAAGAAGAGACAGGGGGTGCAGCCACATGAGATGCCTACTGTGCCTTGGGCAACCTTACTCCACTCCAGGAAGCTGCCAGACATTCCGTCTGCTGCATGGTGGGCAGCTGGCTGCTATGCACTACATCCTCAGAAAAAGACTGAGGATGCAGCATGTAGCAGCCTTACCCAAATGTGGTAAGGCTGCCCAAGGCACAGCAGCTCGTCTGACCCATCTTGGTCACCAGCTGCCATCTGACCCGCTGTGCGGTGAGGTCTGCTGTGGGGCTTTGAGATGCTTGGTCAGGCCAGGGGAGGGAGATGGGGCAGGGCTGGACTGGTCCGGGCACTCGCTCACATGGCTGGCGTCTCAGCCTGCCCTGTGCCATGGCGGGAAGTCTGACAGTGGCCCGCCCGCCTGGCTTCCCCACAAGGGGGCCGACCACCTTCCCTGATCCCTGCACTGGCCCCGCATTATTTTAATTTTATTTTTATTTCTTTATATTTATTGGCTGCCCCCTCATGCCCATGGCATCCCGGGGTGGCTCACAACAAATAAAACAATAGTAAAACTCATAAAACATCATAAAATAGTTAAAAAAGAATAACCTCCCCCCAACATTTACTATACACCCCTCCCCCCAAATCCCCCAACCTATCCTACCCTCCCACCCTCCCCTCCAAAGGTCTGAGCGAACAGCCAGGTCTTACAGGCTTGACGAAAAGCCATCAGACCTGGGGCCAGGTGAGCTTCCTCCAGAAGGGAGTTCCAGAGTCACGGCCCAGCCACCGAGAAGTCCCTCTCCATTGTGGGCCCCCCGTCTAACATGGGGGACCTCCAAGAAGGCACCCCCTGCAGACCGCAGGAATCGCCCTGTGGCACGGAGGGCAAGGTGGTCCCCAAGGTATGAGGGGCCCAGACCATGTAGGGCTTTATAGATCAACACCAACACCTTGAATCTGGCTCGGTACGCTATAGGCAGTCAGTGCAGAGTGTGGAGCACAGGTGTTATATGCTCCTGCCGCCTCATCCCTGTGAGGAGACAGGCTGCCACATTCTGCACCAGCTGCAGCCTCCAAACCAGAACCAAGAGAAGCCCCACGTAGAGCGCATTGCAGTAGTTCAGCCTCGAGGTGATGAAGGCGTGAATAAGAGTGGCCAGGTCGGGCCCAGAAATGTATGGGTGCTAGATACAGCTAGCGGAAAGCGGCTTTAGCCACCACCTCCACCTGCTGATCCAGACGGAGACCCGGATCCAAAACCACCCCCAGACTCCGGACCTGTTGGGCTACGGGAGGGCAGACCCCCCCTACCAGAGGAGCCGGCACCTCCCTCGCCCTTCCCACCACTCTCACCTCTGTCTTATCAGGACTGAGCTTCAGTCTGCTCTGCCGCATCCAATCCGCCACGGCCTCCAAACAGGTGGATGGCGGCTGCACTTGCCCACCATGGGGCCACACAGGGATCAGTCCCTCTGCAGCTCATGTAGCTGTACCCAGGATTTCACACACACGGCTTGGCCTGCCTCTCAGTGTGAGACTGCATGTCTGGAGAGCGAACTGATGTTGCCTAATGCCTGCTCCAGACTGCCTGACATGAAGACTCACCCTGACAAGGCATATATTACAATATTTTAGCCACATGCTGCCAAGCAATCATTAACACATTCAAAACATCCTAATATTTTTGGCTGAGTAGGGTTTCTCTATGCACCTTAAAAATTCCAGTTATCAGGGTTCAGAATGCAGATATCCAGATCAAGAAGCAATATTGATGTGTGATGGTGAAAAACAAGTTCAACTTATCCAGGAATTCAAGTTATGCAAGTTGTACATAAGGAGATTCCATTGCACAGAAGTAGATGGGTTTTAACATTCTTCTTCCTCCCCTTCCAAAGGAATCTCAAAAAGCATTCTCTTTTCTGAATGTCAGTGCAGTGCAGGCCAAGAAATGTAATCATGCTCTTCTGTATCTAACATCAAGATTCCAATTAAACACATGTTATATGCTGCATATGGGCTCTGGGACTGGGGCCATATGAACATGAGTTGTCATACAACATAAATAAGAACCCTAGTGAAGAGGGGAACCTTAGACCTCTTCCAGACATTTCCCGTCCCCTCTCCACACATATTTTGGCTGAGGGGGGAAGGGGGGATGCACAGCCAGGATATGCGTGAGGATCAGGTGGTCTGAACGCCCCCCCTCACGGTTTTGCCAGCAGACACGCTCAGGGATGCAGATCAGGAAATCGAGCTCTGCATCCCTGCGTGTGTCTGACGGCAAAGCCACGTGGGGGGTGGGGGCGGGGGAGGCTTTCAGACCAGCTGATCTCTGCACATATCCTGGCTGCGCATTCCCCCCTGTAGCCAGAATATGCGGGGGGGGATGCCTGAAAGTGTTCTCAGATAAACCTGGGGCTGGCCACACAGCTCCACAGACAGTGCTACACTCCTATTTCTGTGAGAGGAGATCATGCAAACACATTGGCCCTGGAATATGTAGCCCTTGAAGCTATTCATCATCTCTATGCCCTGAGGTACCAAGATGGCTGATGTTTTGTGTGACTAAGTAGCTGTTTTGTGTGACTAAGGGTGCAGCCACACGAGATGCCTTGGGGAAGGCCATCACGCCTTGGGCAACCTTAACCCAGTCTGGGTAGCAGGACCACATGATGCAGTGCATCATGTGCCCAGTTGCTGCCAGACGTTCCCCCCGCTGCATGGCGGGATGAGCAGCTGGCTGCTACACAGTACATCCTCAGGAAAAGTCCGAGGATGAGTCATGTAGCAGCCTTACCCCAAGTGGGATAAGGCTGCCCAAGGTGTGGCAGCCAGTGTGTCAGGGCAGCTTCTGCCCAGCTATATGGCAAGCTCCGTGTCAGGGCTTTAAGCGGCATGTGCTGTTGCCTGTCACACACTGCCACATTACACCCAGGAGTGGGATTTTGGTCGGGCTGGGGGAGGAAGGCAGGGCAGAGCCGGGCACCCACTCCTGTGGCTGGCCCCTCGGCCTGACCCACAATATTGTGGGAGTTCAGATAGTGGCTTGGCTGCCCTGCGGGGGGAGGGGGGCAGGTCCAATTATTTATTTTTTTATTTGAATTTATACGCAACCCTACCCACAAGGCTCAGGCAACTTACGATCTATAAAACACAATAAAATCCAACAGTAAAAATGCTCATCCCTTCCCTCAAACTTCCACTTTCCCCACAACCCTCCACAGAAAACCCAACAAAACCTTCTTTATTCCTGCCTGCCAAATGCTCTTCCAAATAAAAATGTTTTGCACCACCTCTGGAAGATGCCCAGGCTTGGACTCAAATGAACCTTTTGGGGAAGGGAGTTTCACAAAATGGGGACAGCAACCGAGAACGCCCTCCTGCAAACTCCTGCCCCACGGACAAGGGTAACAAATGTAACCCTTATGAGGGCCCCTCTGGCCAATTGTAGGGGCTGCAAAGGGACGTAGTAGGATAGGTGGTCTTTCAGATATGTGGGACTCATATGGTTTAGGGCTTTAAAGGTCAAAACCAGCACCTTGAATTGTGCCTGGAAAGCTACAGACAGCCAGTGCAGACTTCGGAGCACCAGTGTAATGTGCTCCCANAGGAGATGAGCCGCCTAATTCTGCACCAGCTGCAGCTTCTGAACAGTCATCAAGAGCAGCCCCACGTAGAGCCCATTGCAGTAATCTAGCCTCAAGGTGATGAAAGCATGGATGACAGTGGCCAGATCAGAATCAGAAAAAAAAGACAGCAGCCTCCTCATCAGATGGAGTTGGTGGAAAATGCTCCTGACCACCACCGCAACCTGACAATCCAGGTGTAGCAAGGGATCCAAAAGCACACCAAGGCTGCAAACTTGAGTGACCAGAGGTGGCCGCACTCCATCAATGACAAGAGTCCCAATCCCCTCCAGGTCACAAGGCCAGCCAACCATCATCACTTCAGTCTTGTCGGGATTTAGTTTCAGTCGGCTCACCCTCATCCAGTCCCCGACAGCAGCCAGGGATCAGGTAAGCACCAAGACTGCAGGACCCGGTTCAGATGAAAAAGAGAGGTTCATCTGAGTGTCATCAGTATATTGATGACACCTCAACACAAGCCTCTGAATGACTTTGCCCAGTGGCCTTAGATATACATTGAACAAGTGGGGAGACAGAATAGAACCATGCAGGACACCACAGGGAAGGTCTAGAGGAGATGATGAGCACTCACCCATCACCCCCCTCTGGGACCTGCCTGACAGGAAAGAGCAGAACCACTCAAGAGCAGCCCCACACACCCCTGTCAGGTCCCACAGCCATTATTTTATTTTATTTATTTTATACATTTTTTATCCCACCTAATTTGCCTCAGGCAGCTCACAAATGCTAAAAATTCAATACAATACAATATAAAGCAAGTAATATATTACAAGACAAGACAAGTAAAAACTAAGCAATAAAAACAGTAAAAAAACCATTCTGGTGTGCAAAATGAATACAAAAAGAACACCACCATGTCAACAGCACCTTGTGATCAACTGTATCAAAGGCCACAGGAAGAGATCAACAAGGTAGAATTCCCCTTGTCCATTTCCAGCCACAGATTATCAACCAAAGCCACAAGTGCAGTCTCCATACCATACCCAGGATGAAAACCTGATTGAATTGGGTTCAGGCAGATGTGCCTGGAGCTGTCAGGCAGCCACCCGTTCAATAACCTTCCCTAAAATGAGAAGGTTAGAGACAGACCGATAGCTGACTGAGTAGTCAGCATCCAGAGATGGTTTCTTAAGCAGGGGCCTGACCACTACAATTTTAAGGGCGTCCGACACCCTCCTCTCCCGAAGGGAGGCATTGACAACCCCAGCCAACAACGGCCCCAACATCTCCTGGCTGGCTTTCACCAGGCAGGACAGGAAAGGATCTAATTCACAACTGGTTGCCCTCATCGCCCCAAGCACCTCCCTCACATCAATGGGCGATACCAAATGAAACTGATCCAAGTAAACAGGACTAGACTGAGGGCATTTTTAGACGTGCACTTGGATCAGGCGTGGGAGCGGCGAAACAGCCGTGGCACTGATTTAGATGAACTGAAAGCGGAAGTTGTGTGCGTGATTGGCGGCCGTGCATTATTTTCCAGCCGCATATGTCCCCCAGAGAAATCAGGCCGGTTCGATTGCGGTCGGCAAAGAAGGCGTGGCCGCCAATCATGCGCACAACTTCCGCTTCCGTTTCGTCTAAAACAGCGCCGCGGCTGTTTTGCCGCTCCCACGCCTGATCCCCGCTGCACGTCTAAAAGCGGCCTCAGCTTCCATAACCCCAAACTCTGACTGCAGTTGAAATAGTAGCACCCAAGTCATGGTGAATATGAGTGATTTTGTCTGCAAAGTAGTTAATAAAAATGTCACCGTGGGCGTTAGATGCCTCCATTTCCTGGTGAAGACAGACCAGGTTAACCAAGCCCCTCACCATCCAGACCAGCTCCACTGGAGGAGACTTTGCAGATACTACGATAGCAGAGAAGAAAGCTTTCTTTGCTGTCATCACAGCAACAGCATCGTCTGCCCAGCTCCCTGAGCTAGCCTCGCAGTGTGGCAGCAGTGCTTGCCCACCACGGTGCTGTGGAGATCCGGCCCTTCTGGCTCACATGGCTAAGACTGGGTCAAACCATTTGCAGCTCCAGAATTGCTACTTGTGCTGCTGCTTCTGTGTATCTGCTTACTGTAGTGATCACGCGCTATAGTAAAACAGTTTGACTGTAATAATTCTGTTGCAGAAAGATTCTGTTGCTGTCAGGCTGGAGCTTTGCACTCAATTCTATACCTAGCTGCAAGGTTGCAGCATCTTCAGAAATTTTAAACCAGCAGTAGGGAACTTTTTCCTTCCCAAGGGTCATTAAAATAAATTAGGGCAAGCTCCAATGGCTGCATAGAAGTGGAGGATGGGGATAGGAAAGAGAGTGTCTAGACAATGGATCTGTGCTATCTATCCCTCGCCAATCCTGGTGTGCATGCCCTCATCTCATCTCCTTTTCCTGAGCTCATGCTTGCTGTGTTTGAGGGTAGCAAAGAGCTGGATTCAGGGGCCAGATCCAGGAACTGGAAAGGGGTCAAATAAAGACTAACCATGGGCTGCATTTAGCCCCCAGCCCTGAGTTCTCCCCATCTGTTTTAAGTTTTTCATCTACTCACAGCACACTGGGCAACTTTTAAATAGAATCATAGTTGGGGTTTTTTTTAAAAACCAACACCAAACTTTGTTTTTCCTTTTGATGGAAGCTGGAGAAAAAGTAGAGTTTGAGGAACTTTTCAGACCAAGACATGAAAACAAACAAATTCAAATGAAATTTGAAGATAAAAGATAAAAGAAACCTCTCCACCATTCTCCGATGGCTAGGAGACTTGATGCTCAGCACAGAGCTGGGTACACCAGCCTCAGGGAGCTAAACAGCTCATCATCAAGGCCGGCCCGGCCCCAGGGTTTGTGAGGCCATGTGTGAAGTCTTGGTGGTGGTGGTGGGGGCTAATTTTCATAATTAGGTCCCACCTAATTATGCAAATGTATACATTTACATAAAACTTACTCCCTCTGGACAGGAAGGATTCCCACTCCAGCAACCATGGAGAATCACGACCTCCCAATGCTCCCCACCTCCCCAGCCGAGCGTCTACCACCACTCCCCAGGAGTGGTTCCACTGCAGGGGCAGCCAAGCAGTCAGTGAGGCAGGCACAGAGAGACTGACTGCGTCCACTGCTTTACTGGAGGAGGGGGTGAGCTTAGCCAGTCTGGCCTCCAAGGTCTGTTGCTTCTTGCTGCCAGTGCTGTCTTGTGCACGCATGCGGTGCAACCAGTCCAGAGGTGCTGCTATCACACACACAAGACACCCAAAATGCAGCTAGCTTATTAAGCACATTATGCCATGAAAAGAGACATATAACCAGTTCAGTTGTGCCCCCATAATCATTTCATGCTGCCCCCACCCCATAACCATTTAATTTGTGCCCACGGGGCAGCGTGAGTTGATTATATGAGGGCGCAAATGAACTGGTTATGGGGTGCGGGTTTAAAGACAGTATTC
>QEPC01011191.1:3169740-3181878 GCA_003113815.1 Sphenodon punctatus
TAGAAGATTGGGGAAGCATTTGCACCTGCTACAGGTAGCATCAATGGCCATACACACACGCACAAACACTCAAACAGAGGAACCAGAAGGAAGAAAAGGAACCATGAATGAGACTCAAGGAACACACAGAAACACAGGCAACAGGGAAGAACACAGTCTGATGCTGGAAACACAGAGGATCCAAAAGGGTAGTCAGAGCGAAAGCCAAAGGCAGAAAACAACAGAAGCTCTGCTGACTTTCTGCAGCTCCCAGGAAGCCTTAAATAAATTTGGGAGCCAATCAGGAAGCCAGCAGGCATGTCAACAGATTAAACCTGATGCAGGAAGAGCTATGGAGAGAGAACACACAAGGGTTAGGGTGAAAACAGCTGCATCACATGCCAGATGGTGGCATAGAGGGAACAAGAACCAGGTCCTGAGACCCTGGGTTCAGGACCAAGCCGTGATACCTGGGCATCACCTCCATCCTTTTCTATCACATTGGAAAGAAACATTACATTTCCTACTGCACTAACCTCCAAAATATTCAAACCAAACTAAAAACTACTCATAAATTCTCCTTTAACAACAGGTACCCACACGAATTGGGTGAGCAAGGAGGCCCTCACAAGCAGGAAAGAGGGTTGGGACAAACAACAGGAAATTTTTGGTTTAAATGTACAAATGCAGAAAGACATTGAAAAAAACAGAGAAGAAAAAAACATTGTAGTGGGTTGGTGAGAGAACACCTCAAAGGGAAGCAAGAATTGTGGGGGGAAAAGAATGGCCCCAAAACATCAAACACAGACCCAGAGAACAAGCAGGACAAAAGAAAATATGAAAAAGGCGGAGGAGCAAAACCCCTTACTTGTTAGAAAATGTTTAAAAGAGGAAACAGCCCAAATTGGCCCTTTAAACCAATGCAGCAATTACCCAGCTCACAAGATGGATGCAACTCCTTGCTCTCTTACTTGGGACAAGCAGCCGGATCAAGGCAAACTTCTGTAAACCCCTTACTTGTTAGGAAATGTGTTTAAAGGGGGGGATGACCAAATTAGCTTTTTTCCTCTTAAAAATAATAATAAATGTAATTGCCCATCTCACACAAGATGGATTCAAACCCTTTCCCTCTTACGTGGGGAAAAGCACTAGCAGCAGAGTCAAGGCACATTTTTTTAAAAGTAAGCCAAATATTTGTAATAATTATTTTATTCTTTATTTTTTTGAAGTCTGGCCCCTTCTCTGTGCCCTCCCCTTTCACCTGGCTCTGCTGCAACTGTGCGATTTTGTGGACAGTGGCTCCCTCTTCCAGGTGGCTCCACCTTCTCTGCTCACTCCTGCCAACCTCCCCAGCCCTCCTGAACCCTTCCCACTTGCTGCTCGACCCCCAGGCACCCCTTCCCCGGCACAACACTCACTCCTCCAGGACATTTTGGGGACATGGTCCCCCATTCCTGTGGGCCTCTCTGGCCCCACCTCCCCTTCCCTCCGCTCATTTGTGGATGCCTGGGGAGGGGGAAGGCACTCTTTCCCAAGCTGCCCCCTTGGCTACCCCTGCCTAGGGTTGCATTTGGCTTGCTAACTTCACTGACTTCATCGCTTTGAGGCTGCCTGAGCGACCAGCCAGCATGCTGTGAGGTCCCGTAGACAGTGGGTGCATGTACAATAGCGCAGTTTGCTGCTTTCCACATGCACATCCTGTCGCCACCATCTTTACTCTACTGGAGCGGCTGGGACTACAGTTCCCAGAATATTCCAGTAGAGTAAAGATAGATGGTGGTGACACCGTGCACACGCGCAAGCAGGAAACTGCTCCATTGCGCATGTGCTTTGTCTTGCCATGCAAGAGGGAATGATGGCACCCATGGTAGTACATTGTGAGGGCCAGACAGTCTCAGGCTTCTCTGTGTGTGCACAAGGCGGCGGCGGTGTTGCTGCAGCGGAAGGAGGGGACAGCATGGGAGAAAAGATTCCCAGCCCACAAGCTCTGCCGGTCCCCTGCAAAAATTTGCCATCCCCTTAATCTGTCACTTCTCTTTTGCCTGCTCCTTATTCCGGCCCTTAGCACTGGAAGAGCAGGAAGGGCACCCCCCAGCATCCTCATGTTAAAACTGCCCCTGCTTCCTGACCAGCTGCTCTGAGCAACAGCTGGGAAGGAGGCAAGGAGGACTGAGATGGAGGTAAGTGGGGTTCCCAGCTGGTGTTTGGAGCAGAGGGTGAGGAATAAGGCAAGTGGGACTCCTGAGTGGCACTTGGAGTCTCTTTCCCAACTGGCGCTCCACTCAACAAACAGCATGCCCATGTGTCAGCCCATATGCCAACACATGAGCATGTATTATCCTAAGAACATAAGAAGTACCATACCGGGTCAGACCAATGGTCCATCTAGCCCAGCATCCTGTCTCCGACAGTGGTCAATCAGAGTGGCTTGGGAAAAGCACCCAACAGGTCACAATGGGGGATCCATTCCCTGTTGTTTTCCCCCAGCTCCTGTCATGTTCCTTGATCCTGTCTGGCTTATAGCTGCTGATCCTGTCTGGCTAATCCTGCACGGCATTCCCTGCCTTCACTGACAGGACTTTGATTGGGTAGAGGCACTGGACCGAGAACACATGTTCCTGGTCCAAGGGAACCTAATAAATGGGCAGTTTGCACACCTTCTTCTAAGTGGCTACCATGCTGTTTATTTTCACCCAGAACCCCCAATGTACCCAGGGTTTCACACAGAAACCCTGGGTACATTATTTTCACCCAGAACCCCCAACCCCAGGATTCAGAATCATCTGCACATGCTTCTGTGTGTCTGCAGCACTCATATCACCATCCTTGCTGCCACACCAGGGCAAGGGCATCTTTCACCAATGGCATTCCCTTCCTCCTGCAAGGAAAGAGGAGGGCTCTTTGTAGGCAGTAATCCAGGAGTGAGGAGAAAAACATTTCTCTGAATGTACATAGCAGCAGCTCATTATAAGTTTATTACTTTATGAAGTAATCTACGTGCGCAATATAGTTTTCAATCATGCACGGTGTGTCATATACACAGTGAAGGTGTAGTTTATTATTGCAGTGTTTACGCTTGTGCTTTTTAGGTGAGAAAGCCATATAGAGTTCTTTGTATAGGAGCTTAACCCCTCTGTCTCACTGACGGCCATGAAGTGCCTCTTAAACTGTGTATAAAGCATGCACAAAGGGCACAGTGATTTCCCTCATTGTTCCACCTTCTTTCCCCACAACTATCCCTCAGGTAGAAGGAAGTAAGGTTTGGTTGGTTGGTTTGGGAGAAGGGTGAAGGACCTGGGGATTGAACTATATGGGATTTGGTGCATTTCCATAATCTCTTTCATCCAATAATTGCAAAGTGTTTCACAGTCACTAACTCTCCCCAAACCTCCCCACCCCTTAAAAAAAAAAAAATTAAAAAAATTACAGATGGGTTAACTTCTACACAGACAAGGTGTGCGAGTCAATGCCAAAGACAGAAACAGAATCAAATAATCTAAACAACAACATGAATTCCTTTCAGATTGTGGGCCACATTTTAATAATAAAACAGAGCTTTCTAAAGTGCTCTTTTCATTCTATGCTCCCCAAGTGTGCTCTGAACACAACAGAACTAATTGAACAATCACAGCAAAGGAGGTCAAAACCCAACAAACAGTGTAGCATCGAAAATGACTCCAGAGAATTTTAACAGATGGACACTTGTAAATCTAACAGGATTTCCTACTGGTGAGAATGCCTTAGGTAAAATGCAGAATGTCTCATTAAACTGTCAGCCAGCTATGCGGTGTTGCGCATGTGGATAACACCAGCTCTACAGCTGTACTGTAAATACATATACACATATATTAGGGATGGGCTTGAGATCTGAATCGAGAGATATAATCCTTTCAAAATTCAGGGGCATTCATGTCTGATGGTTTGGTCCAGTCCCATTAGAGACACAGAGGTGAAATTAAAACAGGTTTTAAGCTCTCATTTCCCTCCAAATGTCACGGTTCGACGGTGTTTTAACTAGTGGTTGTTTACAAGCCTGTCTTTGACCCTTTTACACAGGCGGCACCCGTGCATGAACACCCGGAAATCTGGGTGTTCATGCATGGGTGAGTCTCATGTACATTCCGCAGTGGGTGGGTGGGGCATGGGGGTGCATGCGTGTGTGCATGCATGCTCACACAGAACACACATGCACACCCACCTTCACCCATCACCCACGCATGGAGCAACCAGCAAAAACAGGGGTTGCTCCATGCGTGGGTGATGAGTGGACGTGGGTGGAGATTGGTGTGTGCTGGTGTGTGCCCATCAACACCCTCCCCCCACCCACCGCACCTGCACAAACACACCCACCCCACGCGTCCGTTAAAAAAGGGCCTTTGGCCCTTTTTACACAGGCTGTGGCATGGGGGGGGGGGTGTTGTCAGTGTAGGCCACGGTCTGTGTGCAGTTGGGGGGCAGGGTGTAGATGGACGCACACCCATCTACACTCACATCAACCCATCAACACACACAGACCAAGCACAGTTTTCACAGGTTGCTCCGTGCGTGGGGGATGGGCGGAGGTGAGTGTGCATGTGTGTACACGCGCATGCACACACACATACATCCCACCCGCCGCAGGATTTACACAGGATATAATACATGAGACAAAGGCCCAGAAATCTGGGTGTTCATGCGTGGGTGCCTTTGTCTCATGCACACACAAGTATGCCTATTTCCATGCAAATAAGGAAAACAATCCAGGCTTACTATAAAAAGGCCTTTAGCATTCAGTTCATTATTGGCCTTTTCTGGTTTGAAATGATCTTATATTTTAAAAATGTACAGATTGCTGTGCAAGCAGGAGTGGGAAATCTTTTCCACTTCTGCAGTCCACTTTGAAAATCAGTACATGCTTCATGGGCTGAACAGATGTGGGGGGTGGGGGGTACTTACAGGGTGTTTTCAGGAGGGGCAGGGAGAAAAGGGAAGGTCCAGATCATGGATCTATGTTATGGATCCATTCTCTGTCCTCAAGTGCCTACCTTCATCTCTGCTCCTTTCCCCTGAGCTCACTCATTCATTGCTTGAGTGTAGGGATTGGATCCTTAAGCCAGATTCAGGAACTGGAAAAGGGCCAACTTAAAACAAAACAACAACTATGGGCCACATTTGGCCCATGGGCTGGAGAGGCTCCTCACCCCTGGATTAACTCTACTTAAGGTGTAATCCTCCATTTTTTAACATTGGGAACTGAGTTTAATGATTGGACGATTGTGCCCTTAGTACTCAACTGATAGTGTGTTTCCTAGGTAAGTACTGTTACATCAGTGATATGAGAGTACGTTAATATAGTGGTTACACATTTTCACATGCTTGTACTACACAGTTTTGGTGATCTATCCAAGAGCAAGTAATTTACTACTCACTGAAATATTGCAGTCTGCCCCCTACCATATCTAGATAAACTATTGTTTCTGAGACCTCTGAGCCTGTAGTTCAAATCCATGGTCCTATACTTCAAAGCCATGATCCTATACAATCAACTTGCTTGGTAAGAAACAGTCTCACTCAGCTGGGTTTACTGGTCTTTCTATCAGTATCAGAATTCAAGAAAAGAGGTTAAGACAGAAGAGCATTCATTCAACCACCACTGTATATAGATCTACAGGGAGGTGATGCATAATGTAAGAATACCTTCAAACTGAGGAGAGCTCAGCACTGCTTCTGTTAGCTTGGCAATAAGGCATTTGGTTCAGCTGCTAGAACTGCTGCTTACAGCCCATAAAAGTCCTGGCTCAAGTTTCTGTTGTGGCAGCATGTAACAGCCTAGCCACAGGATAAAGAGTCCTTTAATTGTCTAACCCCAGCTGAAGTGTCTGGCCATAGGCTGACACCAGCAAAATGCATATTCGCCACCCATCAGCTTCAGATATCTAGGCCACAAAATAACTCCGAGCCAAAAAGAATTGTGTGAAACCACCAGACTGCTCTGAGAGCAGTAAAATGTCAGAATGACAGGCTGTGTGTACCTGTCAGGGTTAGCCTTCTTTTCCATGACATTTTTCACAAGACAACATCTTGTAATGATAAACCCTTTGGAGCGGAGTCGGAAAAAGGGCATTGTTTCACCAGTGTTACAAACCCTATGCGGAAGTTTAAAAGAGGCACTGAGGGACAAAGCCTGTGGGTCAATAAGAAAACTGGGAGAGCAGTACTAGCAAGCATAAGGCAGCCTATGCTGTAGGTGGAGAAGAAGTGGTGGATTTGTGAACCAACTGTCTCTCCAATATCTCTGCCTGGATGTCTCAACACCAACTCAAACTGAACATGGCGAAAACTGAACTCCTGATTTTCCCTCCCAACCCTTCCTCTCCCTCTTCCCTATCAATTACCATTGAAGGGGTCTCCATCTTCCCTGTCCCCCAAGGCGGTAGCTTGGGCTTCATCTTTGACTCACACTTTACCTTCAAACCCTACATGGCTCCGTGGCCAAATCCTGCTGCTTCTCCCTCCACAACATTGCCAAGATCCGCCCTTTTCTGTCTGTCTCCTCTGCCAAAACCCTCATCCATCCCCTAGTCATCTATTGTAACCTCCTCCACGCTGGCCTTCCCCGCTCCCACCTTTCTTCCCTTATAGGTCCATACATAAATGGCTATTAGTGAAGTTGGTCAGGGGACATAATCTCTGTCTGTTGGAAGATGGAGGTGAACAGCAGGGGATGAATCACTCCATTATGACCTGTTGCGTACCTCTCCAAAGTAACTGAGGAAGGCTACTTTCAGAGACCGGTACTACATCAGGACTTGATGGACCATTTGTCTGACCCAGTATAACATTTCTTATCTTCCAAGAGAGGAAGTGCAAAGAGCAAAAGACTAGCTGATGTCTGTGCTAGAGGCAGCCAGAGCTGGGCCTGGAGCTTTCCAGGAAAGTTGGACGTTGGAATTTGGGGAGAAAGAAACCTGCTGGGGTCAACTACACCAGCAGATGTCATAGAACTCAGGTGAAAGGCCAGAGCAGGATTATCTGATGGCACAGAAGGCCTGTAGAAAACCTTGAGATCTACCAGAAACAAGTTTCGAGAGAAGGACTGAGGAACCAGTCTGAGCGGTCAGGTCCATAGCCTGACTCCATCCAGTGAATGAAGTTCAGAGAGGCTTCTCTAATACTTGGTGTAAACAGACATGTGAACATACCCACCCAGAGGATTTATTGTATGTGAGCACATGTGCAAAAAATAATATCGGGTGGCTATATATGTTTTATCTATTTACTTTGTCTCCTGCAATGACCTTCGGTTGCGCAGAATAAAGTTATTAATTATTATTATTATTACCAGGTGGCTAATGTCATATTTGTTAACACCAAATATAGGGAACTGGAACTATTATTCAGACCAGCAAGGGCTCAGAGACCCTGAGACTAAAGGGAGTAAGCTGAAGGGATAAGATATTTGTGTTATATTTGGGGAAATGCTATGTTAAACCTTGAATAAATCAACCCAAAAGGGGAATTTCCTGAACTATGTTGAGTCTTGTGCCTCTTTGGAGGGAAATTGGAGTGTGCACCAGGAAGGTAAACATGCAGTTAAGTCTGATAAAAAGGATTGTGGCCTTCTCACCAGATGAAGTTGGAGAAAAGCACTCCTGGCCACTGCCGCAACCTGGCCTTACAGGTGCAGCAATGGATCGAAGAGCACCCCAAGGCTGAAAACCTGAGTGACCAAAGGAGGCTAAACAACACCATCAATAACAGGGGTTCCTATGTCCCTGAGGTCACATTGCCAACCAAACATCATCCTCTCGATCTTGTCTGCATTCAGTTTCAATTGGCTCGCCTGCATCCAGTCCCCAACAGCAGCTAGGCACCTGGTAAGCACAGAGACTGCAGGGCTTGGATCAGATGATAAAGAGAGATAGAGTTAGGTGTCATCAGCATACTGATGGCACTTCACGCCAGATCTCATAACAGTCTCACCCAGGGGCCTCAGATACACATTGAACAGGAGTGGGGACAAGATAGAACCATGCAGAACGCCACAAAGGAGCTCCCAGGGGGATTGACGAGCCATTGCCCATTACCACTCTCTTGGTTCTGCCATCCAAGAATGAATAGAACAACTCAAGAGCAGTCCCGTGCACCTACGTCAGGTCCTGCAGCCGTGTCAAAAACACCTCATGATCAACTGTATCAAAGTCTGCTGAAAAATCTAAAAAAATCAACAGGGTATAATTTCCCCTGTCAATTTCCAAGTGGAGATCATCAGCCAAGGCCACAAGTGCAGTCTTGGTGCCATGCCCAGGAGGAAAACCCAACTGATGTGGGTCCAGGAATCCAATAGCATCGAGATACACCTGGAGCTGTGAGGCAACAACCCGCTCAATAACCTTCCCTAAAAAGGGAAGGTTAGAGACAGGACAGTAGCTGGCAGGAAAGTCAACATCAAGAGATAGTTTCTTGAGTAGGGGATGGATGACTGCAGTTTTGAGACCATCAGGCATGGTGCCCTCCCAAAGGGAGACACTGACAACCCAAGACAGCAATGGCTCTAGTGTCTCTTAGCTATCTTTCACCAGCAAGGATGGGCATGGATCTAATTCATAACTGGCTGCTCACACCACTCCAAGCACAACCTCCGTATTGGTGGGCAAGACCAATTGAAGCCGATTCAAGCAAACAGGACAAGACTGGGCCTCCCCAACCCCAAACTCTGACTCTGCACTCAAACTAGCAGCACCCAAGTTGAGCCAAATACGAGTGACTTTATCTGCAGAGTCAATGGCAAACGTGTCACAGCGGGCAGTGGAGACAGCTAGGATTTAATAAGCTATTCACCACCCAGAAGAGCTCCGCTGGATGACACTTTGCAGACACTATGGCAGCGGTGAAAAAAGCTTTCTTTGCAATTGCCACATCCATGGCATAGTCCTTCAAAATGTCTATGCTGCAGTTGGTTAGCTCTGGCGCAAGTTGAGAGTGCCACTTCCACTCTAACTGTCTACCCTTCCACTTTAGCAACCTCAGGTCTTCTGTATTTCAGGGAGACCTGCACTGCTGCACAGAGGAAGTGGACACCTGGGTATCACCACGTCAATAGCCTGGGTCAACACAGCATACCACAAATCAACCAGGACATTGACAGAGAGACCGTCATGATCAGTGGGTAAATCCCCCAGAGAGTTCTAGAATCCTATTGGATCCATTAGTCTACAAGGGCGGACCATCCTAACTGGTCCACCACCCCGACGGGGGCAAAGGAGGGCAGGGATCACTTGATTATAACACCGCAGCCATTTATCACCCAATCTCTAACCTTCCCTTTTTTAAAGAAGATTATTTAACAGTCACCTAATAACTTCATGTGCACCTTGATACTATCAGGTTCCTGAACCTATACCTGTCCAGCTTTCATCCTGGGTATAGTCCAGGACCTATGTTCACTCCATTGCCAACAATGGAGAAAATACAGTGAATATGGATATAGTACTAAAACTGCCTTGATAGCCCTGATCAGTGGTCTGTGTCAATCTAGATTGACAGGGGAAGTTGTATCCTGTTGATTTTGGTAGACCTCTTGGCGGACTTTGATAAAGTTGATCATGAGGTGTTCTTGACACAACTATGGGACTGCTCTTGACTGGTTCCTTTTATTTTATTTCTATTGAGGAGATTCTAGAGGGGTGGTGTTGGACAATGCTCCTCATCCTCTTGAGAATTTTCCTGTGAGGTCCTACAGGCTTCCATTCTGTATCTCCATTTGTTCAGTGTATATCTGAGGCTGCTGGGTGTGATTGTGCATCAATCTGGGATGCAATGCCATCAATACGCTGATGACCCCCAACTCTATTTTTTTCCATCTGACCAGGGTGTTACCATCTCAGTGCTTGACTTCAGTGGGGCTGCTCCAGGGTAAGTGGTTTGTGGTTGTGGCATGAGTCATTTACAAGAAGAGAACAGCTTCTGAAAATCCAATACCACCTTATCCTGTACAATCATGCAAACTAGTCTGAGCTCCTCAGGTGGAAAGTAGAAATACAGCGAAGGATGTGAGCATGGATTTATTAAAATGTCTTGGAAGGATTTTCATTTTACAAAATCAGAATCAAACTATGAGAGGTTTGGGTCAAGGTTCAGGTCAAGGAAAGGTAGTAGTTGCTATCAGTAGCAAAGCTAACATGTTTTCATGTAATTTCCACATACCATTTTTTGTAAGTAATGAACTGCGGAAGATTAGTTGTCATATGCATTTTTCTTGTAAACCAGTCATCATAATCTTCATCACTAATGCATACCAGATATTCACAATTTGTTTATCCAACACTGATGTATAAAGAATCAGAGTACCAGTGATTAGAATTACAGTAGATCATGAAGGATGTTCTGATGAGGATTATCTCCTAGTAGACTATTTTTTTTACTGGCACACCATTGCATAAAAGGAGGGTAGCTCATGGAAAACAGACATCAGAAAAAGATGACTTTGGGAACTTTGTCTATAAAAAGAAAAGGAGTTTAAGGCCTCAATAAAATGTTGTTTCCCACCCAAATACATACTCTAAATGGTTATGCAGTTAATGAACTTAGACTGGGAATTCTCAGTCTGAAAATTTTTATTACTTTGATAGTGATTACAAATAAAATAAATTGGAAAAAAAAGAAAGAAGGAAGGAAGCCAACCCAAGCACTTATTTTGACAAAAACATGTTAAACTGCAATTTTCTGCTGCTCTTCTAATTAATCTTTCTTGCTGAAAGCTCAACAGCTTAAAAGTAAGCACACTACTAGAAAGACCTAATTTAGCCTGCATATAAAATATATAGCCATCCCTATCTAAAGAATGGAAATTTACTGTATAATTCAATTCTCTCCATAGATGTAAGTGAATAGATAGGGAAAGATGCCATTAGCTTTACATAACCAAATGTAAAAGATTGTCAGGGAAGCTAAAGCAGCATGTATAGTATTTTCTTGGGGGATAATAGCAGAAACAAAGAGCAACTCTCTTGTTATGAAGAAATATATATAGTTACACTACTGGGAACAAAGATTATGCTTTTCAGTGGACACCATTTTGATACTTTGCTAAACAAAATGGGACAAATTTATTTTCAAAGAGGAAAATCTGACTATAGAAGAATACAAGAACTTTGAAATAGCAGAATGAGACTCTCACTTCCCCAAAAGGCAACAAGTGTGCACAAATATCACCTATTGGAAAAGATATCATATTCTGACAGTTTGAATCAAGGCAAACAGCTTCCCACTACTCTTCTCTTTTACATACTAATACTTGGCACCATCAAGAAGACAAGAAAGAACAGAGCATCTATGTCGTATGTGAATATAATTGTAAAATACATGCACCAGATCCACAGCTGGAGTGGCAAAAGGGAAATACGTGGCTCGCCTTCAGCTGGTGGGTCAAGGATCTCTGGATTCTCAACTGACATAAATCTGGTAGAGATGGATGGTTCCTTTACCATTTCAGCGCCTTTCAAGTGGGGCTGGGGTTCATCAGATTGGAAAGGGGATGGGGAAACTCCAGTTCCCTACTGTAAGTTTGAGCTGGCATATGTTTCCTCAGCTTATGAGCTGCAGTCACCTGTTGCATTAATGTAGGCACTCCTACACTGCCCTAGATGAAAACTCAGTTAGCCATAAATCACACCCTGCTGTAGAGGAATAATTTATACTTACACTGTTAGTGAAATCTGTCAGAGTCTTTATTGATCTCAAAGCACTGAGAGAGAGAGCAACACTGTCTCCATGCAGGAAACAGGCCGGTCTGCTCCTCCCAGAATACACAAGTATTTTATAGGTTACAATACAGGCAAAAGATACTGTCACAGCCTGGCCTTGGGAACCGGTTAGGAAGCTCCCTGCATCCTGCGCTATTGGCAGGCAGCTGCAGGGAGTGTCTCTTTCCCCTTTCTATCTTGGCTTTCTCCTCCTCTTGCCTACTTTGCTTCTTGTGTACACCTGTGGAAGGGCATGGCCCACCTGCCACAGTCTGATTGGCTCCCAGGGATATTTAGGGCTGCTGGGAACTGTGGCAGGTGTGGAACTTTAGATCATTCCTTGCTCAGCTCATGCCGGTTTTGCTTCCTCTTGTTCTGTTTGTGGTTGTCAGTCTTAAGTGTGTTGTGTTCCCTCAGTGTTTCCTTGTGTGCTATA
>QEPC01011191.1:3190270-3205221 GCA_003113815.1 Sphenodon punctatus
CCAGAAAAGGAGAGGAGGAGCCAGCTCAAAAGTCTTGAGTTCACAGTAGGATGGCCAGATATGCCAATTTTAGAGGACATTTATGAAAAATACAGGTTGCAGGGCTTCATTGTTTTCAAGTGAGCTCCAAACCTCACATTAAATGCAGGAGTCATCAACACCCCCTCCCTCCCATGCAGAATGAATAGGTATTTTTCCAGAACAAAGCTGCTAATGGCTGTGATAAAAAAACCAGTGTCAGGAGTTCACTCTAAATAGGTCTTAACTGCTGTGTAAAGATAAGGAACAATAGAAGTTGGCAAATTGACTTTTCACCGGGGGTCAATGTAATCCCCCAAAGCAGTTTATGGTGATATTTTCCTAAACACACCACCGATGACCTTTGTGAACTCAAACTAAGTACTACATTTTGTCCTTTGCCCTCATTGAGGGTTTTAATTGGGAGAGCAGGTGCTGGGTTAAGTTTCATTTCTTTAAAAGACACATGTATTTTAAGAATATATGTGCAAGGGGTCAACATCACCCCTAGTGCAAAGGACGTATAGTGCTTTCATTTTCTCATTGACTTACATTGGGGTAGAAAGTACCCCTGATGATGAAATGATAAAAACCTCCATTTTAAAAAAATGGGGAGGGGGAAGGAACATGAAACAACACAGGACAGTTGACCTCACACTTCAGGAATACATGGGGGGGAGGAGTGGTTCAGGCTTGCCAAAACAGTTTTATGATTTTTTTAGCAGCCTTTGGGGTCATAGAGACCCATGAAAATGCAGGAGAAAACACATCTACTTTTTATCTATTTTACTTTCTGGATCTCTCAAATAAGCCTCTGTTATTCATGATTTAATTCTTCTAAGTAAATCAGAACAGTTCCAATAAGGAGAGGAACATTCAATGGCAGAAGGTATTGAGTTCTCTGGAGGAACAAGCCCTAATGATTCTTGCAGCCATCATCTCCATAGTAACAGAAATGCCACTTATGTTGGTTTCCCATGTCTAATGAAATATTGCTACTTTAGGGAATTTGCAGAATTGTCTGCAAAGGCATTCATCCTGCAAGATGCTGAGCACAGAAGCTTTAAATCTCACTTAAGAAGCAGAGGGTACAGGCTTTAATCCTCTTCCCATGTCATGCTATGGGAATTTTGTCACGTATTTTAAAGGAAGTAGAAATGGGTCCTAGATAAAATATAGTATTTGCCTGAAGTTATTAAAGATCCCAGAGGTCATCCAGTGATCTGCTGCAGTCAGCTTCCAACCCAGCCATGTTCACATTGGTATAACATGTATGGTGGCCATTATGTTTTTTAGTTCCCGGAAACTGCTGAGAGCAAGGGTCCAGGACAGCTATATGTAACTATAATAAGAACTGGGGACTTTGCAGACCCACAAAGGAATCTTATTTATTGCAGAGAAAGCAGACGGTGGCAATGATCATCAAAGTCATATTTACCCCTTAATAACTGCCTATTTTTATACTGATGTTAGAGGTTAATAGCCCTGTTATTTACTCCTCTGCCAAAAAGTACTGAAGGATGTGAAATGTAGCAGTCAATAAAGCTGAACCGTCAGATAAATAACATTCATATTATTCCCTGACAAATCCTTTTGCAACACAGGGATATAAATAACATGAGGAAAGCAGTTCCTGCATTACAAGTTTACTGATGTGTAAAATGTAATTTTAAAAAGAGCCCAAAGTCCTAGGAGCATGACACTCGGCAACATGATATATATAAAGGGATACAACGCAAATTCAACACCTGTAAGGATAAGAAAGCAGGAAAGTGAGACATCTCAGAAAGCCAAAGTACAGAAAAGCATGTGAAGACAGCTAGCTGGGAGCCAGGTGACAGCAGCTTTATAGGCTGATGGAAGCGTTGTAATAACAAATTGAAAATAATTGTGCTTCTGCATATTTCATAGGATCCAGTCTTCAATCTAATCTCTCTCTGTTGGGGTTATATCTACTATGTCTGTATTCAAGATGGCCACAAACATAATGCTCTATCCAATCACCACTGAGTTTGAGTAAGTGCCTCACTGTAGTTTGGTTGGTTAAAGGAATAGATTTGGCTAATCAGGCAAGTAGGGGGATCTGGAATGCTGGATTTTCCTGTTGCATAATTTTCATTACAGATTCACCTGCCATCCATAGCCAGGGCTGGCCTTAGAATCTGTAGGGCCCAGGGCGAACATAAAATGCGACCCTCTATAGCCCTACCCATTTAACAATTGAAGGATTGTGCTCTGGATGTGTAACAGTGATGCTAAGCAATGGGTGCCTTTAAAAGGGCAATTTAGACTGAGAATGTGGATGCCGTGCTGGTGCCAAGCATAAAAGATGGAGATGGGGTAGTTCAAATAATATATTTTATTGGACCAACTTCTGTTGGGGAGACTATGCAAACTTTCATCTGCACATGCCTGAGAAAGGGCCCTGGGTGATCTGAAAGCTTGCACGTTCTCACCAACAGAAGTTGGTCTAATGAAAGATACCATTTTAACTACCTTGGATAACCACACGTAATGACCGGGTGAACACATTCTGGACTGGCCCGGGACACAGCAGCTGAGGCAGACAGCCCGTGTGCCCTCTAGAGCCCAGAATAGACATGCTCCTGGCTGGGCCAATGGCAGCACAGCCCAGGGGTAGGCAGAACAGGAAATGGGCAGCTGGCCATCCCTGCCCCTGTGCTGTGCCCAGCTGGTCATGGTGGCAGCAGCCCCAGACATACAAGCTCTGGGATAGCTCGCTTTGCCCTGGTCCAGCGGGCCATAGCCCGGGCTGTTACCTCCACTGGTTGCAGAGGTGAGAGCCCAAGCTAGCCACCAACACAACCCGGGATATCCTAGGTCAAGATCTGGTGGCCAGGAATCACACGTGATAGCAGCCCATGGGGCAAAGCAGGCCTAAGCGGGCTGCCATCACATCTGTTTTTACCCCTTGCCTCCATCTTTTAAAAGACCAGGGAAGTAACTAGAAGGGAAATGAATAAATGAGTGATGGACACATTGCCTCTGGAGAAGAATAGACATGAGTGGTGAGTGTGAGGTGAGAAAGGGGGTAAGAGGAGGAGGAAAATATTTGACTGAGTGGTGTGTGAAACATAAAGAAGATGTATGTGTCATTTTCCTAACCTGTAGACTCTCTCTGGTTCTCACCTACCTTTGTCAGTGCCTAAGCTAATCAATCACCTGCCTGCAGTTTTGCCTTTACCTCAGTCGTTTCTCCTGCACATTCTCTGTTCAGACAATTTAACTAAGGGTGTGAGCTTAATTCTAATGAAGTCAATGAAAGTGTTGCAATAAAGCAATGAGATTGCATTATAAGAAACACTACAAAATTATTCTGGTAACAAGTAATTTTAAAAAGAATAATAAAGCTACCCTTAAAAAGTCAATTATCAAATAAGTGCTTAGCAGCGGTCTCTTCTGTAGACAGAGAGAGGGCCATGTAAGCTACCACTTCAGTTGATTCTTTGAGTAAAATTTATACATTGCTATACATTGCTGAATGATATCTAATATATGAACCCTCAAGGTCCCTTCCAACTCTAAGATTCCATGACTCTATAAAGAGGCTAGAAGACAGCTCTTCATCACGGATATTATAGCTGTAGTCATCCTGCATCCAAGTAGGGGGTTGGACTAGATGACCCTCAAGGTATCTTCCTACTCTAAGGTCACTTTCAGACATCATCCCCCCCCCCCCACATGCACATTCCGGCTGTGGGGGGGAATGCGCAGCCAGAATATGAGTGGGAATTGGCTGGTCTGAATGCGCTCCCCCTGCTCTACATCCATTTCCTGCTCTGCATCCATGCACATGTCTGCCAGCAAAGCCGCGTGCGCGTGTGGGGTATGTGTGTGCCTTTTAGACCGGCTGATCCCCACGCATATTCTGGCTGTGCATTCCCCCCTCCCAGCCAGAATATGTGTGCGGGGGGAGGGGGGGGGATGTCTAAAAGTGGTCTAAGATTCTATTATTCTAATAAACAAAAACATTGGGCTTCTATACTTGTATTTATCTTTGGCCCTTTTCACACGAGATGCCCCCACCCATCTCCATGCAGTTTTGCTGCATGGAGATGGGTGGAGACACCCATGGGAATGCCACAGCAGATGGGTGGGGGTGTGTGCATGCTCCTACGCTGCACCCATCACCCATGCATGGAGCAATGGACTCCAATGCCAGTTGCTCCGTGCATGGAGGTGGGTGGAGATGGGTGTGCGCCCATGAGAATGGCTCCACACCCATCTCCACCCACCCTCCTACGCACCCACGCCCGTGGACAAAGAGTCTTTCATAGGGATGGGCAAATGCAGTTTGGAAGTTCAGAGTTCAGACTGAACTCAACCAGTTTGTTTGACCGAACCCAACTTCCAAACCGAACTCAATTTCCGAACCGAACCAAATTTCCGAACTCGGCTCTGTTCGCCCATCCCTAAAAGATAATATTCCATTTAGTTCAATGGGGTTTGAATTTCCAAACTTTGTTCGGACATTCTGAGTTCGGACCGAACTCGAATAGTTCGGTTGACCAAACCGAACTTCTGAACCGAACCGAATTTCCGAACTGAACCAAACCGAATTTCTGAACTGAACTGAACCGAATTTCTGAACTCGGTTCTGTTCGCCCATCCTTAGCCTTTCATCTCAAAGCATTGTGACATTGAGACAGATATCACTCTCTTCATTTTACCATTGCGGAAACTCAGACTACAGAAGGACACAGTTCACTATTCCTGTGGCAGAGTCAAGAAGAGAACCCAAGACAAGTCCAACGGCTTCTCTTAAGCTCTTATCCACACCCCTCCTCTCACTTTATAATAGAACGTTGCTCTGAAGCTGGTAAAATAATGTGTTTAAGAAGAATGTAAATTATTTGAGTACAATAAATAAAAAGAGCAAAGTTAAAAGAGTGAAACAGATACAGAACACTATCTTTTTCACAGTTTTGGAAGCACTCTTCCACTCCGGAAGAAGAGTTCTTCTTCCAGAGTTCTTATAAATGGAATGTATTTTCTAAAACATCAACGGCTTCTTTGCCCAATTAAGAATATTTGTAGCATAAACTGTAAGGGACTGAAAATACCCAGAGTATGGCAATGTAACACCAAAAATAATAAGCAGCTGTAGAACTGTTGTTATTCAAAAAATATTATTTACCTCATGAACAATTTCAGTCCTATCTCAGCCCAGTGGAAAGGAAGAGCAGTTGATTTAAATATGAAATAGAGCCATGTTCCCTTAGGGTTTCTCCTGTTAGCATGTTTCTGTTATGAAGAGGAAGCTTCGAGAGCAATCTTGCAATCAAATCAACTTGATCTCTCATCTTAATTCAAGGGAGAAAGATATAACTCAATTAATACAGGGTTAGGACAGAAAAGAAATGTTTCCACAGCCCCAGGCTTAGTCCTATCTCATTTCATTTCAAATGTGTTTCAGATGTGGCGACTGTCATCAGCAAAAGGATAAATTTTGCAAACATTATGAACGTATCCATTTGGGAAGCAAAAACAAATATGCTGCAGACCCGGCTTTTGTCATAGATAAATAGTTCTTTATGTAGTGAGCCCAGGAGTATTTAGAACAGCCCTGCAAAGTCCAATGAAGTGTCAGCTTAAGCCAGCAGTGTTATCATTTATTGTCATCTAGGACCTTCATCACTTACAGCCATCACTGGAAATATTGCTGATGATTGATACTGATGGCAATGATGATTACTCTTGCAATAAGCTTAATTAAAATAATGAAGTACTGTTGCACATAACTTGGTTGTTGCACAGGCAGGATAATGTATAAGCAACAAAAGGAAGTCACCAGTTCATAGAGTGCTCATATTTCAAGGCTGACACAGCTGGAGAACCAAAGAGGCATTGTGTGTTATTTTCAACCCCCTCCCTTCATATATACATATAAACACATAATTGCTAGAACAGGCACAGTGACAAGAGCCTCTTGGATATTAATCTTGACTCTCAGTTGTAAAAGAGTATGGTATATAGCTATGGAGTACTGACCGTCTCCAAAACAGGTCTTTGTCAGTCAATATTCTCTGGGGAGCTCCTTACCAGACGCCATGGCTGTGACAGTTTAAGCTATGGTCGTTTCCCACCACTGGTTACCCACACAATCAAAGGTTATAAGGACCTGTAGGGAGAAGAGTCACTTCCGGTCTGTCTCATCCCAGGTAGTTTTTGCTGGAAAGCCAAAGTACTAGGCTGTAATGTCAGCTCATTTTTCTTCTGTACTCAACTGACCCTGTTGCCTCCCCCATGAAATCTCAGGACATGGATCGAATCTCTAAACCACCCAGAAAGCTGGTCTGAATCCTCCGTCTCTGTTAACCCAATTCCATTTGCAACAGTCATGGAAACTATAAGCAGTTCCTGGCCTATGACAGAGAGTCAAAGCTGTAGTTGTTAAATTCTCTAGCAATAAAAATGAGAGAGAGAGAGAGAGAGAGAGAGAGAAATTAACTGTGAACTTTATGATTTGAGTTCAAAGTAGTTCAGACCACCACAGAAGTTTCCAATGAATAATAACGATCAGTGTCTTCGGAGGCTACATTTGGACTGGACTTAGGCAGTGCTCGAATTATAAGGGAAAAGGTAGGGGGGCCCTCAGTGAAAGCCACACAATCCATGTCCCCCCTCCCCCGTAGTCTTCTAAAACCAGTAGCAAAGGGGGCCATCAAAAAAGGTAGGGGGGCCAGGACTGCCCTTACCCCCTGTAATTCGGGCACTGGACTTGTCACATCCTCCCCTAGATTTTCAGTCTTCTGAGAAACTACTCCTTCACATGGCCCATAGAGAGCAAGGGAAGGAACATGAACTGTAGCCTGTACTCAGGAGTGTAGGTATAACAGGTTAGCAGGTGAAGCTGCACCGGGGCCCATGAGACTGCAGGGCACACATGCATGTAGGGTGCATGCACACACTGGCGTGGAGTGCGCCAGTAGGGGGCCTATTCCATCTTTGGTACCAAGACACATTCCAACCTAGCTCTACCCCTGCCTGTATTCCCTTCTTCTCTGGGCACATTTACCCCCTCATCCCTCAGCCGCAGGAGCCTACGAAGAACAGATCCCAACAATATGGGGTTGATTGCAGACTTGTTTGCTATCAAAGTCCTTTTCACACAGCAGCCTGATGGGGTAAGCTGGCATGGGCTCTTCTCATCAGCTTTCCCACTGAGGGAATGAGCCAGGTGGGAATGTTGTGTGGAGGGGATTTGTGCATCGGCTGCCCTCTATGTTCCTTTCTCTGCTCTCTGCAAACTGTGTGAAAGAGTCGCTGCTGTTCAAAAGGGCAAGAAGTCGAATGGAGGAAAAAATCAAAAAGTATTTGCCAAAAAAGTTGTGTGGAGGGAGGGTGGCCTCACAGTGCTTCATTTGTAAAAAGAAGGGTCTGGGGTTCAGGCCTGGCGTCTTGGCCACAGAAATATAGGGGTATTCAGAGGAGTCATTCTGCGAGGCTCCCTGCTGCCCCAGCCCCTGTTCCCACCCATTCTTTTCCAATCCTTGCTCAGGACTGGATTAGGTTTGGAGAAGGCTGGGACTGAAGCTGCTGCCAACAATCAGGTGTTTAGCATTGCCGATCAGTCCCAGTCCTGTCAGGGGAGAGACTGGGGTTGAGGCTGGTGTCTCCGCCTATAACACTGGGTAGGATCTTGCAGAATAGCAGCAATGACAGGGTCTAGAAGAGGTGCTGGGACTGAACCTTGGCATGGTCGGAAAGAGGTGCCGGGGCTGAGTCCTGGCAAAGATAAGCCCTGTGGCCTCGGGAGTGAGCATGTCTCTTCTTGGGAGGGCATGGTTGCAAGTGTGAGCATTGACTAGTCTTCTCAAGATGAGGCGAGATGCCACCATCTTGAGAGGTACTGACAGTGTGACCACAAGGGAGTTCTGACAGAGCAAGAGTTGACAATTTAATTAGTTGCTAGCGTACTAAAGAAAATCAGTTTAAGTGGTAGTACTACTCTAGACATTAGTAACTAACTTAAAGACAGAGATTAGCAATACAATCCTCCAGGCATTTAGTGGCAGCATGTGTCCCATTTGCTTCAGAGGGACGGGGACTCATGCTGGTGCTAAGTGCTAATGCCAGTACTGAGCAGTCCTAGGATTGTGCCCTAAATCCAATCCAGCCTAGTATCCTTTCAGAGCAGAAAACCATGTTCATCTGTCTACTGCAGCAATACTCTAAGCAGGTACGGAACTATGCAGTTTACTGCAGAGAGGCCTTGATGATGCAAAGCACAACCATTTAGAAAACTGCCTGAGCATGTGCTTTAAATTAAGTATCTATTGAAGTGATCTACAGAACTGGGGACAGGCTACAGACATCTGTATGAATCTGGGACAAGCAGCACATGATTATCAGAGCTCTATTGCATCTTGAGGCCAGAGTTCTTGGCCTAATGAGAGTGGAGGCAGAATTGTTTAGAGAGGACAATTGGCACCCAAAATATTTTTTAAAAAATTTGACCAGAGCACTCTAGAAAGTTGATATTACATTTTTTTAAAATCTTGAACAAATTAGAAAGTCGCACAGTAATGGAAGAAAGCCAATGTTATGTCAATATTTAAAAGTAGGAAACAGGATGACACTAGGTAATTATAGGTTTGTTAGCCTGACATGTCATCCAGGCAAAAATAATGGAAAAGCTGACATAAGACTCAGTCAATACAGAATTAAAGGATGGCTAATTAGGTTCCAATTAGGCCACAGGGTTCCATCGTGTTCCCACTCCTGTTCAACATGAATCTGAGGCCCCTGGGAGAGTTTGTTCGAAGATTTGGATTGAAGTGCCATCAGTATGTTAGTTTGTTAGCTAGAACATCACTATGTTCATGGGACACCCCATGAAACTAACATGTAGCAGATTTAAAACAAATACAAGTATTTTTTCATTCAACGCACAATTAAGTTGTGGAATTTGTTGCCAGAAGATGTGCTCAAGGCCAGTCGTATAGCTGGGTTTAAAAAAGGATTGGACAAGTTTCTGGAGGGTAGGTCCATTAGCAGCTATTAACTGTGTATGTTTTGGGGACTGTAATCTCTTACTGTTGGGAGCTGGGAGTGAACAACAGGGAATGGATCGACCCATTGTGACATGTTGGGCATTTCTTCAAGTGACCGAGGTTGGTCACTGTCAGAGACAGGTGCTGGGCTTTATGGACCGTTGGTTAGACACAGTATGGCTACGCACAGTGCCTGCACTGTGAAGTAGGGTGTTCAAGTCTCACCTTAGTCAGAAACTCACTGGGTGACCTTGGACCAGTCACAATATTCTCTCAGCCTAACCTACCTCACAGGCTTGTTGTGAGGATTAAAAAGTTGTGTTAAATTGTTCTGTGTGAAGCTCTCTGAATGCCATAGCAGGGGGGGGCACTATATAAAAATAAAAAGAATAATGATTATTGTTATTACTTATGTTCTTAGTATCCAACTTTGTCTCTCTTTTTCATCTGACCCAGGTCCTGCAGTCCTGATGCTTATCTAGTACCTGGATGCTGCTGGGGATTGGATGTGGGTGAAACAATTGAAGCTGAATCCAGATAAGACTGATGTGATGATGGTTGGCCGGCCTTGTGGCCTGGGGGATATAGGAACCTCTGTTATTGATTGGGCATGGCCTCCTTTGGTCACTCAGGTTTGCAGCCTTGGGATGATGTTGGATCCACTGCTACACCTGGATTGCAAGGTTGTGCCAGTAGCCAGGAGAACTTTTCATCAATTACATCTGGTGAGAAGGCTACAACCTTTTATTATCAGATTCAGATTCAGCCACCATCATCCACGCCTTTTGTAACCTCAAGGCTAGACTACTGCAATATGCTCTACGTGGGGCTGCCCTTGATGACTGTTCAGAAGCTGTAGCTGGTGCAGAACGCAGCAACCCACCCTCTGCCAGGGACGGGTCATTGGGAACACATTACACCTGTGCTCCAGAGTCTGCACTGGCTGCCAATAGCTTTCTGGGCATGATTCAAGGTGCTGGTTCTGATATATGGAACTCCCTCCCCTTAGAGATCTGCCTGAGTCTGAGCCCGCTCATCTCCCAGAAGAGAGGTAAGCCTTTTTTGTTTGGCCAGGCAGTTAGCAGGCAGGGATAGGGTTGGGTGCGGCTGGGTGGAGGGGTTAGGGGAAAGATTGGTAGGTGGGGGGACTAGGGGATTTTTTTAAAGCTGTTTTATATATTTTTATATTTTGTAAGCCACTCTGACCCTATTTGTAAAGACTGTCTCTTTCCTTATGAGGCCTAGGCTTTCTCTTGGTCCTGTTCTCCTGCCTTGCATCCTGACAATGATGCTATAGATAAAAGGGATCAATGGCTGTACATTTCAAGCACTTGCTGGACCAGCTAAACTAGACCAAAGCAAATCCTGTTTTTGTGAAGTACAGCTGATACTTTTCTCCTTCATCTTTCTACTTTTTGTTAACTGCAGGGCATAGCGAAGAGAGAGAACTATTTTTCATACAAAAAAAATAGTGCACTGCTTAATGAGCTGTTTAGCTGTGGAAATCTTCTCATTCAGTCACAAACTGAAGTCACTCCTCCAAAATAACTGAAAATGTTCTTTATACTAAGCTCCCATTTATAAACAGATAACCCTAGGAACTAAAGGTCTACTAGTTGATTAGTTTTAATAGATGGTTAACTGATTGTTAACCGGTTGGTTGGTTGTTAACTATCATTTCTAGCTAGATGTGATGCCATCTACTAATAGGCTTACCATCTGTTACATACCATGCTATTCGTGATATTTCTAGTACATTAACTTGTTAATAAGTTATTGATCACTATTACCTATTTGCAGTGAGATTTACTTTTAAAATTTCACCTGTGTGGAAGGGAATTGGCCACAAACACTAGCTTCATTCTAATGAACGTTTCAGGCTCAAATCCTTATATGTATGGTAGGACAAGAGGTAATAGGTTTAATTTGCAGGAATATAGCTGTAGGTTAAATAAAATTTACAAACAGTTGTACAATTAACAAGTTGAGTAGATCTGTGGAATGTGGTTGGGCAAACATTGGTCTAGGATGGCTTAGGTATAGGAAATTCTTTCTCAGTGCAGGGGGTGAGACGAGATGACCCTTGAGATTCCTTGTACCTTCTATGATTTTATATACTCTGGGTGCAGCCTGGGATATAGGTCATTTTAAGACATGCATGAAAATTGCAGGGATTTGTAATCTCCCACGATCATTCCCTGCCCATGTCAAAGACAACAGTGCCAGGGATCACAGGATTGAAGACAATGCTGGGGATCTGCATGGAAAACTCCCACAAGAATAGCAATCAGAGCATTTTTAGATGTGCATGATGAGCAATTCGTGTGAGTCTCACAGGAGTTTTAAAATGTGCACTTGGAAACCCTCAATATCTAGGGTTTCCAAATGCACATTAACACGCAGACATTTCTGCAAGACTTGCAGGAGAGTAATTTATGTGTGCCGGTAATTTGTGGCATTTATTGCCCTCCTGCGTGAGTAGCATTTTGTCTAAAAACACCCATAATCCTGTTGGTGTTCTTGGCCCCATAATGTTTTGGAACATTGCTGTATCCATAATTGTAGTGTATTCATAACATAGGAAGAGATAATGTATGTCCTAGAAGTGGAAAATTGAGGATTCTCACACCTACTGGGCTAAAAATCACAGTGTGAGAGGCTATTAGTACAAGAATGCAGTCTATAGATAACCACATATATAAGTTTAAACTGTCACCCCATCTCTGCCTAGGTCTCCTACCCACTAATGGAGTCTAACTTTATTGATCCATTTTATTTCAACTGATCAGAAGACTGGAAATGAAATTTTTGCAGCCAGGCCACAAAACTGTGGTTCAAAATGTGGGGATCAGATGAAACCCATGTGCAGATCATTTAAGCGCTCCGTCTCATTTTTGAAATATAGAATAGCTAACATAGTACAACTTCTTCAGCACTTCTATGTAATGTCATTTCATTGATTCTTTAGACCAACCAGACGTGGCTGGAGACAGATACCAAAAACGAGTTTTAAAACTTTCTCAGCCTTTAATGTTTTTATAGCCAGTCAGAAACAGTGTTAGAGACTGCTTTTCTCAACTCCTGGTATTAAAGCAGAAGATTTTTTTTTAGTAAAGGAATGTTGTGTTGGTTTAATTTTTTTTAATATTTTTTAATAAAGAGTAGTTTCCATAAAAGTGCTCTGTGAAATGTATTTAATTTTATTTATTTATTTATTTATTTATTTATTTTAAAGCATTTTAAACCTGCCCATCCTGCCATAGGCAGCTCTGAACGGCGCACAATATCAAACATGAATAACATTAAAAACAACTTTAAAATATACAACAAAGGGAGGAATAAAAAATCCCCAGCCACCCACCATCCTAACCCGTTTCCCCCACCCTACCCATCCTCCTCCTGAAAAGCCAGGTGGAACAGCCGTGTCTTGCAACAGCGTCGAAACGAGGGGAGATCCGGGGCTAAACAGGCCTCCACTGGCAGGGAGTTCCACAGTCGTGGAGCAGCCACTGAGAAGGCCCTCCCCATTGTAGCCCCCCTGGCAGACTCGGGGGACCTCAAGGAAAGCACCCCCCGATGACTGCAGGGGCCGATCCAGGACTCAGGGGATGAGGTGGTCCCGCAAATAGGTCAGGCCGAGGCCATTTAGGGCTTTATAGGCAAGCACCAACACCTTGAATCAGGCCCGGAAGACTACAGGCAGCCAGTGCAGAGACTGAAGAACCAGTGTAATATGTTCCCGGCGGCCCAATCCCATCAGGAGACAGGCCGCTGTGTTCTGCATCAGCTGCAGTCTCCGAACCGTCACCAGGGGTAAATCATGGCTTCAAAAAATTCTTGGATGAACACATCCAAGGTGAACTGAATAGCTATTACCTGCCAAATCTTGAGTGCACAGTACTGATGTCATCATTATTGCCAGAAAGCAATAAAGGGTCTGGTCCAGCAGTAGTTTAAGCTCAAATTTTGATAGTTAAGGGTAGCAGGCTATACCTTTCAAATAGTCTATTCAAAGATGCATTTAGTCTTGTGAAGTTCTTAGCTTCCAATAAAGTCTAATCAGGATCCATCCTGTATCATGCCCTTACAAGTATAGTAAAACTAAGCTTTCCTAAGAATTGCATCACTACACTACTCAGCTTCCTCATACCCATTAGTCAAGTTATCCTCACCACATCTCTCTCAGTTAGGAAGGTATTATCCCTATTTTGCAGATGGGGAAACTAAAGAGAAGAAAGATGTAAAGACTTGCTCAAGATGAAAAAGATCCCAGTTCTCCTGATGTCTGGTCTAGTGTCTCAGCTACAAGCACATCCACAGTTTCCTCTTGCTGATCAAGGTTCCACTTCTTTAGTTCAGCGGGAGTTGAGGGCTCTCAACATCTAACAGGGTCTTAAAGAGCTTTCTTTATTAATGTGAACAATCTGTCACAAGAACTAATTCCACACATTAACTGTAAATGATAATGTCGGTTTTATTGCTGTGCCAGCATTCCAGAGTCAAAATTTTGTGTACAAACAGCAGGCCTACCCAGAGCTTAATTTGTAAAAAATATATTTTTTAAATTGTCTGCTCCCAACTCAGGTTCCAAATCTAACCCAGAAGGCATGCCTCCTTCCTAGAGCTTGGCACAGCAGGGAAATTAACCCTATTTTCCAGCTAGCAACTCTGAGCTGTTCTCCTGAATAAGGCTGAAACTCAATTTCGTAATATTCATGTTTCTTGATGAGAATCATGGTTCTCGTCTCATTCTGACAAACAAGAATGAGGAGAGGACCAGCAGTGTCTCAACTGCATTCTCACTGAGAAACATGAGGGGGAAAAAGCAATGAAAAAGAACTGCATGTTTACAAAATGGCCACCAGGGCTATTCTGTGCATGTGCAGCCCTTTTCCAAAATGGTGCTGGCAGAGTTGCTGCCATTTTGGAAAAGAGCAGCCATTTCAGGCATATGTGGTGGCCATTTTGCGTATGCACAGATCAGCTTCCCTTTTCCAAAATGGCGGTGATTCTGCCAGTGCCATTTTGGGAAAGGGCCATGCATACACAGAATGGCCCCAGTGGCCATTTTGCACAATGCGCAGTTCTTTTTGTTGTTGTTTTTTTGTTTTTTACGAGATAATGAGATTTCGTACTGGAGCTGAGATCTCAGCAAGATCTCAGTCCCTGGCATGAAAACTCATGAGATTCTCTTGAGAAAAAATAGATTCTCATTTCAGCCCTACTCCTGAATGCCCTAGGAGGCACAGAAACCACAGAAGAGACAGGAGCAACAGAAAAGTGAGACCGGGTGGGAAACAAAGGTTCCAAGGAGAAGGAGATGGGGATACAGTGAACTGGGGATGAGGTCAAGGTGAGAGAAGACTGAGATCTCAAAGGAGGCACAGCAAGGAAGAGAGGCAGCCTAGACTGAATACCATCACAGAGGACTACTTGGAGGGGAAGACACTAGAAGGGGGGAATTGTGATCCATATGAGAGCTAGAGGAAGGTAGCACTAACAGAAGGAGTGCGACACACAGGGGCTAGATGGAGAGAGAGAGAGTACTAACGAGAAGAGTGCGACACACAGGCACTAGAGAGCAACAATACTGAACGGGGGTTAGCAACACACACACAGGGCTAACTGGACAGGTGGAGTGCAATCTTCAGGCCCTGGAGGAGCAAGGGTAGCAGCACATATAGTGTTGACGTAGCAAGGGTAGCAGCACATATAGTGTTAGCAACATGATGTGTTGCTGTCATCTACCATCCCCCTGGTCCTCTCCCTTTCTCTCTGACTTTGAGTCTTGGCTCACCTTCTTCCTCTCTGTTGATATCCCCACTGTCATCCTTGGTGACTTCAACATTCATGTTGATGACCCATCTCAGCCCTCAGTCTCTCGCTTCCTCTCCCTAGCCTCCTCCTTCAACCTCC
>QEPC01011191.1:3238377-3251758 GCA_003113815.1 Sphenodon punctatus
CTTAGGGGAATTTTTTTTTTTTAATCCAGGCTGGGCAGGGTGGGTAGGGGGTGTCCCCCCTTCCACCCGCGCAGCCTGGGAGGGGGAAGGGGGAGGAATTTTTTTATTCCATTGATTTCAATGGGGACAGTACCCCATTGAAATCAATGGAATAAATCTGGTACCGGTATACCAGATTTAATCTGGGAATCCGTTTTTTTGGAAACCGGAATCCGGTAAATCCGGTACCCGGTAATTGCGCTGGGGTCCCACCTCTAGTATGTGAATCCTGTAGGTCCCAAAGAGACCAGGCTCTTATCATCATAGGGCGCAGAGCTCTCAGCAGAGGATACAGCACCAAACCCTCTGTAGTTGCTCCACGCACTCTCACTCATACAAAAGGGTGGGGGGAGAAGGACTGGTGTGGGTATGTGGAAGCAAGGAACAGGGTTGTGCGGTCAGGGAAGGACTTTCAACCACCAAGGGTGAAGGCAGGATTCCCAGGAGGGGGAAGGGCTCATGCACTCAGTCCATGCACTCTCACTATCTCTCACACTCTCTCACGGGGAAAACACAAGGGGGTCCACTCAAAACACAGTGTAGGAATCAATAGTAATACACAACACACAAAATGAACTTAGCTTGTGGGCAGTTTCTCTGCTTCAATCACCGGCACTGTGTGTTTCTCAACACCGGGTTTTTAAAGCCCTAGCCCTGCCTCCTTTCATGCCTGGAGGCGTGCGGAGTGCTGCATAGGCTCAAGGCTTGACCTCATGCCCTGTGAGGTTGAAGGTCCTGTCAGATCAGGTTGCCTCGGCAACCGGACGCCACTTCGGGCCTGCCAGCGCCGTGGCATCAGGTAGCAGTGGTGCGATGTACTTGGCAGTGGGACATGGGGTTGATGCATGGCCAGGAGGTTTGGGGTTCCTTCCCCTGTGGTGCTGAGCACCGCGACCGCTGACAGTACCCCCCGCTGAACCTCCCACGTATGGACTCAGTGCAGCCCAGGCTTCTCCGGATGGCGAAGAGGAAACAAACGGAGGAGGCGGGGCACTGACACATGGGCCACAGGCTCCCAGGACCTTTCTTCAGGGCCATGGCCGGTCCAATCAATCAAGTAGTGCAGATGACCCCAACATAGCTTGGAGTCCAGAATGGCCCGAACCGCGTACTTGGTAGTGGCATCCGGAGGGGGGCTAAGGATGGGAGATGACTCCAGAGCTGAGGAGCCTAGTGCTGGTTTTAAAAGAGAGACATGGAAGGTCGGATGTATCTTGACATGGGGGGTGGGGGGAGGGGGAGAGAGAGATGCACGGTGTAGGTAACCTCATTAAGTTGGCAAAGGATGGGATAGGAGCCAATGTACTTATAGTCCAGTTTTGTGGAGAGTCGTGCAGAAGGGTAATGTCTCTGGTCGATCCACACGAGGTCCCCAGGGTTCAGGATAGAGGGAGGTTTGCGCCGCTTGTCTGCGTTGAGTTTATAACATTGTCAGGAGCTTTCTAACACTTGTTTGGCTACTGCTTGTTTTTCCTGGATCTGATGGACCAGGACTCCTGCAGCAGGAATGTGCATGAGAGGCAGATTTGTGGTTCCTAATTGTGGATGAAAGCCGAAGTTGATGTAGAAGGGGGATTTGCCAAGCGAGGCGTTAGGGGCATTATTATATGCAAATTCCGCCAGCGGAAACCATATATACCAATCATCCTGTAAATAGTCTGTATAATACTGTAGGTACTGTTCAAAATTTTGGTTGACCCTTTCTACTTGGCTGTTGGTCTGGGGATGGTATGCCGTGGTGGGCTTTAACTGCACTTGGAGGGCCTTAAACAAGGCCACCCAAAAACAGGAGATGAATTGGGAACCTCGATCACTTATCAACTGTACAGGCCAGCCATGCAATTTTACTATGTGGCGTATAAACAGAAGAGCTGTTCGGTGGGTGGAGGGCAGTCCTTTACATGCCACGAAGGGCACCAATTTGGTGAAGTGGTCAACAACAACAAGAACCATAGTGTATCCTCAGGACAGTGGTAGTTCTACAATGAAATCAAGACCCACACGTTGCCAAGGCCCCTGGGGCGGAGCTGACACTTGGAGGAGTCCCTGAGGTGCCTTTTGTGGAATTTTGGTGTGGCCACAGGTGGGGCATCTTTGTACATACTGTCGGACCTCCTGCAGGAGATCCGGCTGCCACAGGTCTTGGTGGATCAATGCATAGGTACATTCCTGCCCCGGGTGCCCAGCGAGCGGTGCATCATGGTGGGACCATAGAATAGTGGGTCTGCATGATGGAGGAACTACAACCTGCCCATGTCGCTGGATGAGGCCATTTTCTTTGACGTACACAGGGTTCTCTGTCACTATAAGTTCATTATCTGTCGCTTGCTGAAGTTGTTCTACAGACAAATAGGTTCCTGCAAATACCTTGCGGTCCAAGATGAGTTCTTGTGATCGGAGGGTGATCTCTCGCCCTTCATGGTATTGTGATAAAGCGTCTACTAAGACATTCAATTTACCAGGGCAGTATTGCAGAGTAAAGGAAAAGCGGACAAAGAACAGTGCCCATCAGGAGTGCCGGACGTTTGAGATTGGGGCCATTTGGAGGAAGGTCAGGTTTGTATGGTCCGTCACCACCATCACTGGGAACTGGGCCCCCTCAAGGTAATGGCACCATGTTTCAAAAGCCACCTTGATGGCAAGAAGCTCACAGTCAAAAATTGTGTAATTTTGTTCCACTGCCGTAAGTTGTCATGAGTAGTAGGCACATGGAAGCAGTTGGTTGTCTGCTCCTGTTTCTTGCAATAATACTGCCCCTATGGCTCCACTGGATGAATCTGCTTTGACATGGAAGGGTTTTTGGAAGTCCAGGTGCTGCACAATAGGGTCTGTCCAGAAGACTTTTTTAAGATAGTCAAAGCTGTATTGTTGTTCAGGTCCCCAGAGGTATTCCTGGTTCTTTTTTAACAACCAGGTGAGGGGTTTGGTGATCTCTGCGTAATTGGGGATATAATGGCGATAATAATTGGTGCTACCTAAAAAGCATTGAAGGGGCTTGCCTGCCTCAGAGGCTGGCCATTTTTTAATTGCATCGACCTTGTGAGCGTCCATCTTGATTCCTTCTGGGCTTATCACAAAGCCGAAGAAGTCCACCGCAGTGAGATGAAAGGCACATTTTTCTCTTTTACAGTATAATTTGTGTTGTCTGAGTCATTGTAGGACGTGGCGCACATGTTGTGAAAGCGAAGTGGAGTAAATCAAAATGTCATTATGATAGGCTATGACAAAAAGATCTAGAATGTCCCAGAAAATATCATTGATAAAGTGTTGGAATGTAGCTGGGGCATTGGCCAAGCCAAACGACATTACCCGGTACTCAAAGTGCCCATAACGGATACGGAATGCTGTTTTCCATTCGTCCCCTTCTCGGACTCAGACCAAATTATACGCCCCTCGAAGGTCCAATTTCATGAAAATGCAGGTCCCTCGTAGGCGATTCAGTAGTTCAGGGATCAATGGTAAGGGGTATCGGTTTTTGATGGTGAGGGCATTTAACCCACGATAGTCGATACAGGGCCGAAGTCCTCCATCTTTCTCAAGTACAAAAAATATGGGGGTGCTGGCAGGGGAAGATGAATGCCAGATAAATCTATTCTTTAAGCTTTTGTCTAGATATTGGTGAAGTGCCTTTAACTCTGGTGTTGACAGGGCATAAATTCTCCTGAATGGTGGCTCTTTTCCGGGAAGCAAGTCAATCGGACAATCATAAGATCGATGAGCTGGTAGCTCTGCTGCCTGGATTTTACAAAACACGTCCGCATAATCCGCATATTCCTTGGGTATTGTAGATGCGTAGCTAGGAATGCTTCCACACGTTGTATAGGGCCGCCTTTCCTTCATCGTCGGTCCCAAACAGGCATGACAACAATAATTGGATGTAAAACAGATGCACTTCTGTTGCCAGAGGATGAGGGGGTCATGTTGGCACAACCATGGGAGGCCCAATACCACAAGGAATAAAGGTGTACAAACAACATCAAAAACGATATATTCCTGGTGCTTTCCAATCACACAAGGCAAAGGAGTGGTTTGCCACGTAATGGGGCCTAAGATCAAGGGGGAACCATCTATTGAATGTACCTGTTCTGAATGAGTCTTGGGTTCTACAGGGATGGCACAGGACTGCACCAGGCTTGAATCGATGAAGTTTCCAGATTCCTCAGAGTCCACAAGCATACTACGAGGGATCGCCCATACTACGAGGGATCGCTGAGGGTCTATCATTAAGGTGATGGGAACCTGGAGATGAGCTTGTTGGGAGGCGAGGACGAAGGGGTTTTATCTTACGGCTGAGAGGACCCCTGTCCCTCCTGGCCCTTGGTGTTTCCCTGGTCATTACGAGGGGACAATAATGAAGGGCACTCATGGACAAAATGGGAAAGGTCCCCACAATAATAACATGCCTTTGATTTCCACCTTCTTTCCCGTTCTTCTGTTGTCAGTGGTCCTCGAGAGGCATTTAATTGCATGGGTTTGGGGTCATTTCCCTTTGTCCCTTCAGTTCGAGGCACGAAAGGCAGAGGGGGCCAGGAAAAAGGGCTTTGAGCCTCCTGTCTCTTTTTTTGTCACCTCTCCACTAGTCTATCATTGATCTGTAGTGCCAGGGTAGCGATCGTTCCCATGTGTCGGGAAGGGCGGTATAAGCCAACTTATCTTTAAGTTCATCGCTCTGCCTTTTGCTGAACATCACCTTCAATACCTCGTTAGGTCATTGTAAATCAAGGGCTAGTTGTTGGAATTGCATCACATATTCCAAGAGCCCACCTTTTCCCTGTCTTAAGGACATAATGGTGGCTTCTGCGTCCCGTGTGCGATGAAGATAATCAAATAACAAGGTGAATTCATGAACAAAATCAACATAGTTTGAGAGCAAGGGGCTCTTAATAAGGTGGTAGCCCAATCCAAGGCAATCCCACCAAGATTTCCAATAATAAAAGCTACTTTCAAGGTGTCAGTGGCATAGGTGGCTGGCTGCATGGTGAATGTGAGGTTGCAGAGGGCCACAAACCCCGGGAAGGCTTGTCGAGCACCAGAAAACGTGTCAATCTGAGGACCCTTAGGTTCCCGAGAGGCAGTGGCCCCCTGGGGTGGTGGGGCCGGAGGTGCCTCCAGGACCACCATGGGGGGTGCCTCCGGGGCAGCCACCCCACTGTGGATGGTTCCCACTGCAGCAGCTAACTCCATATGTTTCATCTGCAAGTCCCTTATCTCCATCGCTAACACTTGCACTACCCTCACTAGCTCCCCTATTTCTTTAGACACATACATAATGCCTATGTTTCCTATAGGGATGCAAAATGCATACATGTGGGCCGCTGATTCTGCCACAGGGGAAGGAAGGCAGGGGAAGGGTGTTCACACTCACACGACCACTCTGAGGCTCTGCTCTGCAGGGATTCCGGGGGAGGAAAATGCCCGTCAGGATAGTATGTGAGCCCTATAGGTCCCAAAGAGACCAGACTCCTATAATCATAGGGCACAGAGTTCTCAGCGGAGGATACGGCACCAAGACCTCTGTAGTTGCTCCACACACTCTCACTCATACAAAGGGGGAGGGGGGGAGGGCTGGTGTGAGTATGTGGGGGGAAGCAAGGAACAGGGCCTGGGTTACGAGGTCAGGGAAGGACTTTTGACCACTAAGGAGAGGATTTCCAGGAGGGGGAAGGGCTCGTGCACTCAGTCCATGCACTCTCACTATCTCTCACACTCTCTCACGGGGAACACACAAGGGGTCCACTCAAAACACAGTCTAGGAATCACAAGGTTCATCACAATAGCAATAATAATACACAACATACAAAATCCACTTAGCTTTTGACCAGTCTCTGCTTCGAGCACCGGCGCTGTGTGTTTCTCAGCGCCGGGTTTTAAAGCCCTAGCCCCACCTCCTTTTGTGCCTGGAGGTGTGTGGAGCACCGCACAGGCTCAGAGTTTGACCTCACGCCCTGTGAGGTTGAAGGTTACAGTTTCAGGTCAGTCCTGTCAGATCGGGTTGCCTCGGCAACCAGACACCGCTTTGGGCCTGCCGGGCCGGCACCGTGGCATCAGGTAGTGGTGGCGCAATGTACTCAGTAGTGGGATGCAGGGTTGATGCATGGCCGGGAGGCTCGGGGTTCCTTCCCCTGCGGCACCGAGCACCGCGATGGCTGACAGCGTACACAACCTAGTTGTGAGAATGTTTGAAGCTATCTCGAAGAACCTTCTTTACAAGGTAATAACCTTCTGATCACTCACATGGGGAAGAGTTGTTTGTAAATAAACAGCTTTATCTGTTTGTAAATAAACAGCACGGGACCCCTACTGGCTACGGGGCCCATGTGCAGCCGCACATGTGGCACATGCCTGGAGCTGGCCTCTACCTCCTGAGTACCACTACTAGAGTAGTAGTCTGGTACTAAATCAGTACCACTACCTCTTGAGTCTTGGAAACGATGTACCTGCTAACAGCCAAAAATGGCATTTACCTTTTTTTGCAACACCATCACATTGGTGACTTATTTCAATTTGTGATCCACCATAACTCAAGGATCCTTCTCTCCAGTGTTACTGCCTAACCTAACCAGTTGTCCCCATTTTATATCTGTGCTTCTGGTTTTCGTTCCCATGCCTTTCTTTGGCCTTGTTAAATTTCATTTTCTTTCATTCAACCCAGCATTCTAGTCATTTTGTATTCTAATCCTGTCCAAAGTGTTTGCAACCCCTCCAGATTTGTGTTGTCTTCAGATTTCATGAGTTAGACACAAGGGTTTGTGTGTCAAGCCCCCTGTGTTTTAACAACATGATTTGCTTCTTAACAGAGGCCTCAGGTCATGGTAAGGAGCAATCTCTTGACAAAAGAGGCTGAATCAGCTTCCCCCACCTCCAGGAATGAATGGCACAAGGATTTTTGCCACCCTAGGCAGTCTCAGCTCCCCCTGAATCTTTTGCCCCCAATCCAGCCACAGAGCTTACCAGTGGTGACTGCAGTTTTTGCTACCTCCTTCAACTTCCTGCACCAGGTGGCTACCTGGGTTGCCTCTGTGGTAGCCAGCCCTGCCCACTCATCAGCCCACCTTTTCTATAGACTCATCCTCTTCCTCTGCTAAAAATAGATAGATAAATCTTTATTGCGTGGTCAATGACCATTGCAAAACAAACATACATAACATTTCTTGATTCCATAAACATGTACAAAATCATGGGACCTAAGCTCTAAGAACTATAATTTAAACAATAATTTCCCAATCACTTGACATAATATCAAGCGCTACAGTATACATCAGTTTAAAATACTTCTGAAGCTATACAAATTTCACAGAAATAATCCAATTAGGGAAAGCACCCGGGAGCAGTCCAAACATACACAAATCATACTATTTAAAATCGACCCTACAAAACAACTTCCACAGAATCCATGCTTCCCTGTAAATATTTAAATTTTAAAAAGCTTTTCCTGCGATGGAATACATGCAATAAAAAAAAAAAAGCAGTATTACTAAGAACCTGGGCATCTGGATTATCTAATAAAACTTGAAGCAACACAAGATCAGATCTACCTTTATTCAAAGTGGAAACTAGAAATTTAGTTCTAAGATCATCATACAGGTGGCAGTTTAAAAGCATATGGGCTACTGTCTCTGTGGTCAGTTGATCGAACGGGCATAAGCGCTCTAGAAAGGGGATGCCCTGGATACGACCCTCCAGAACCCGTGAGGGGAAGGAATTAACACGTGCATAAAGAAGTAGCTGCTTGGCTTTGACAGATATGGGTAACTCCAGGTATTTTGCCACCTGCCTGCAAAGTGGAGCCCAGTCTAGATAGGTAGCCACATGAGGGGAAGATCTTATTTTCCCCTCCTCCTGTTGCCTCTCTATGGGTACTTTCAGACATGACGCTAACCACCCTTTAACCACCCTTGGTGGTTATTTATGCATGTTGCAGGGCTGTATTGATGCCCTATGCAGCCCCGCAACATGCATCAATAACCACCAAGGGTGGTTAAAGGGTGGTTAGCGTCATGTCTGAAAGTACCCTATATCTTGTGCTCTATGGAGGATCTCCTTTTTTACTACTGCAAAGGCTTTGTGGGCCAAATACTCCTGTGACAGCCCCATAGCGTTTAAATGAGCTACTACCTTCTCCATTCATGGACTAACAAATGGATCCTGGGCCACCTCCCTCAAAATAATAGAGCATTGATTTGTGAAAATCTTACACCATAGTTTGAGGGCTGATACCATGGCCTCATATTGCCAACTTTGCTGACCGAGCTCCATTCTTATAGCCGCGTGCGGGGTCCCTATTGATTTACCCAGAAGCCCAGAGAGAAAACTTGCCTGTATTTTATTTACCTTATGGGCCACAAAGGGATCCCAAATTTCAGCCCCATAGAGTAGCTGGGCTCTTACCTTGCTGTTAAATATTCCAATTGCTGGGGGCTAAAAATAGAGCGCGGCTGTCCTTTTTCTCATTGGATTTATTTATTTATTTTACAGAACAGTGCTTTTCCTCTTTTTTGAGTGGAGCATTTAGTCTTCCTAAATCTTTCCAATCTTCTTTAACCAGCAAGAAGGATTAAAATGGTCTGCGGGTGACAATTGAAATTAAACTGTATACATTCCTCATCACGTATAAGTATTGTTCAGTCCCCATACCATACATATACAGCTTAATTTCAGTTGTCATAATTTTTAAATTAATGACTACGAAAAGAAAAATGTATAGATTGGTCTGATATTTAATAAAGTTGTCTTAGCATACAATTTACTGTCATGTTAACATTTGAGTATAATTTGTAATGCCGCCTTAAAAAGCTTCTTAAACCAAAGGCTTTTTGTCTAGGAGGGAATAATACAGTTGACATAACTTTCATGGACATCAGGGAGCAGATTGAAGAATGAGACTTTGCCAATAGCTTTGCACCCAGTCACCTGTTCTAGGCTGCCTCTTATTGACTTTTAATGCTTTGAGCTTTTACTGAACGTGTTCCCACATCTGATGAATTCAGAAGACAGAGCCACTAATCAGAAATCCAGTGGTAAATATTAAAGGCCCTACCCAACTCCCAACAAAGTCATTCCATAATTTATATCCACTTGTGTATTAGGAAAATATTATTTCCAATCTCTTCTTTTCTCAGATGTTGTACATCAAGAGTAGATTATTTTACCCTGAAGGATCTGTTTTCTTCCCACCGTGCACCCTCTTTTGACTCTGCATATAATCCAAGGAAAGTAATTGATTACCAGGCCGAAAAATACAAATAAAACAGCAGTTGATCCTGGTCTGTCTGTTGCAGAGTTAGCTTTCTGTTGAATAACACACAGCAGAAGTTTCTTCAAAACAGAATTTCATTAAGAGCTCAGAAGACATGCTTCCATACTGTACAGACTGCATGGGGCAATATCGAAGACAGAGAGAGGAGAAGAGAGGAGACAAGGAGAGAGAAAAAAACTTGTTTCATCCCCTGAGCCTCTCTCTACTGGACAAGCCCCATATTAAGCTTGCAGGGCTTGCAATGGGCTTTTACTTGTGACTGTTGCAGAATCCAACACCCCTTCTCAACAGTCACTAGTTAAACCCACTAGGTTCATTCTTCTTAATAGCTTGCGATGGCATTTCCCTGCTAGTGGCTTCGTGAACACATCTGCTGTCATATCCTCTGTAGGACAGTATTGAACATCTATGAGTCCTTGTTCCTGTGAGTCTTTCAGGAAATGGTATTTTACATCAATGTGCTTGGTTCTGGAGTTGATTCTTTCTGTTTGTGCCAGTGCTATGCATCCTTGGTTGTCTTCCAGGATCGGCGTGGGTCTGTCCAATTTTTGCCCCACCTCATTCAGAAACTGTCGCAACTAGATAACTTCTTGGCTGGTGTGTGCTGCTGCCACATACTCTACCTCCGTCGAGGAAAGTGTCACAGAGGCTTGTTTCTTACTACACCAGCTGATGGGGTCCTCCACCAAGCAAAAATAGGTGCCCACTGGTAGGTTTTTGGTCCGAATGGTCTCCAGCCCAATCTGCATTCACGTACCCTATCAAGTCTGACACAGAAGTTGCTGGGATCTGTAGCTTGAGGTGCACAGTCCCTTTCAGGTACCATAAGACCCTCTTCACTGCGTTCCAATCCCTTTGGGTTGGGACTGAGACTTGTCTACACAGTATACCTATTGCCACCGCAATGTCAGGCCTTATGATTGTGGCAATGTACAAGAGCTTTCCTATCGCCTTTCTGTTTTGCTTACTGTCTGGCAGCAATAAGCTCGGTTCTTTGATCTCCTTTGGGTAGCTGGTTTCTATAGGGGTATTTACTGCCTTTGCACCCCCCATGCCGGAACTTTCTATCATCTCTTGTATTGCCTGTCTTTGGTTGAGAAGATAGCTTCCATCATCTTCTTGTTCAATTTGTATTCCAAAGTAGTGCGTCATGTTACTCAGGTCCTTAGTTTAAAAGTCCTGATTTAGAGCTCTCATTGTTTCGCACTCATCCCCTTCTTGCTCAAAGCATACGATAAGGTCATCGACATAAATTAATACAAAGATCCACCTGCCCCTTAGTCTCTTTGTGTATAAGCAGGGATCTGCTTTGCTCCTGGTAAAATTTTCCCTCATGAGCACCTTGTTTATTTTAGTGTTCCACGCTCTGGCGGCCTGCTTAAGCCCATATATGCTTTTGTGCAGTTTGCATACAAGATCCGGCCTTTCAGCGTCTGCAAACCCCGGTGGTTGGTCCATGTAAATATCTTCCTTCAGCTCACCATTTAGGAACGCTGTTTTCACGTCCATATGCTTGACTTGCATTCCTCTTCCAGCAGCTATATTTAACAATGTTCTGATTGTAGTGTGCTTAACTACAGGTGCAAATGCTTCATCGTAGTCTTCTCCGTACTTCTGGGAATATCCGTTTGCGACAAGTCGGGCCTTGTACCGTTCAATATTTCCCTGCACATTGTACTTTATTTTAAATGTCCATTTACAACCTATAGTCTTTCTCCATGCGGGCAGTGGAGTAAGTGTCCACGTCATGTTCTCCTGCATGGACTTTACTTCTTCTTCAGCCGCTCTTATCCATTTTTATGCTTCCCCTTCTGACATCTGCAAGATGTCCTCCCAGGATGCTGGCTCTGACAATTTACTGGTGCTGACTTTGTAGGACAGATGAGTGGGGGGAATGCCTTTGTTAGACCTTGTCGACTGCCTTGGCTCAGCATCAGCAGCCGGCTGTGTCTGTTCCTGCACTTCTGTTACCTTTGTGCTGATTTCGACTATTTGTTCAGAGGATTGCTCCCTTTCAGTGGTTTCGTCCGTGGTTGATTGTTCTTCTTCACCTGGACCTTGGAGATTCATCACACTGTTGCTTGAGTTTTCCACAAAAGTCACACTGTTACTAATGGCTATTCTGTCTGTGGTGGATCCAGGATCCTGTAACCTTTGGAATGCTCACTGTATCCTACAAGGATGCCTTCCACTGCCCTGTTTTGCAGCTTGGTACATTTCTCCTCTGGGATATATATGTAAGTCTTACTTCCAAATACTCTGATGTGGCCCACACTAGGTTTTTGACCATGCCACAGTTCGTATTCAGTTTCCTCACTGTTCTAGAATACAGCCGATTTTGTAGGTAGGTAGCAGGAACTGCTGCTTCACCCCAGAATCTTTCTGGTAGTCCAGAGACTGTTAATATGCATCTAACCATTTTGGTTAGCATTCTGTTTTTCCTTTCAGCTGTTCCGTTCTGCTCGGATGTATATGGCACTGTCTTTTGGTGCTCAGTTCCATGGAGCCTCAGGAAGTCCTCTACTTCCTTTCCTATGAACTCACCTCCATTGCCAGTCCGCAGTGTCTTTGGTCTGTGCTGGAACTTGTTGCTCGTCATGGTCACATAGTCCTGATGTTTGTTGATTACTTCATCTTTACTCTTCATGACGTACGTGATCATGTACCTTGAATAGTCATCAATGAAAGTTACCATATACCGGTTGCCTCCTGGCGTGGGAACCTTCATTGGGCCGCAGACGTCACTGTGTATAAGATCAAGCGGTTTCGTGACTCTATTCTGACTCTTAGGAAGCGTAGCCCTCGTGGCTTTGGTTTTGATGCAACAGTCGCATTTCATGATCACGGGACACGTTGATACCTTAAGATCTTTGGTCAACTGCTGTCTGTGAATTTCCTTGATGCTGTCTGGGTGTCTGTGTCTATGTCCAATGCGTCTATGCCACAGGTGGATGCAGTCATCATGTGGCTTGTGCGCAGTGAGCTTCACCTGTTCTTTGGCTGTGCTCAGATGGTACAAGTGCTCATCTGCAATGGCTCTGGCCAGTACTTTTGTCCCACTTTGAACTGTGCATTCATCTCCCTGGAAATGGATGGTGAGCCCCCTCACTGCCAGGTGCCTCACGGACAGGAGTCGCCCTTCTAAGTTGGGCACATAGAGCACATCTTTCATGGGTATGGTCAGTGTGCCTCCCTGTGACTGGTTGCAGTACAGGAATCCTTGTCCAATTCCTTCCACATTAATGCTTCTCACATCTGCAAGGTAGATCCTTTCTTTACTGCTCAGATCCAGTCCTGTGAAGAATCCTTTAGCGCTAGTCATGTGGCTCATTGCCCCGGAGTCTATACACCAATTTTGGGATGAGCTGTCTTGCGTTGCTCTGAAGCACCCACTCCATTGTTGAGCGACTGTTTTGCTGTTTGTGACTTTAGCCCTCTGCTTAGGTGTTCGTGGAAACAGTTTCTGCTGTTCTGCTTTCCATATATTGTAGTATTTCTTTAAATGTCCCTCCTTTTTGCATCTGAAGCATACTCTGGTTTCCCTCTTAGGAGCTTTGTCTGAGGTTTCCAGTGCAGTCTCATTACCCTGCTTTAGATCATTCTGCAGGTTCTGCTTTCTGTGCTGGAATTCATCTGCAAGTCTACCTTAACAAATTCATCTGCAAGTCTAATTTAACAAATTCCAGCTTCAGTTCAGCCTCTGGCCTTGTCTCCAGGGCATTGATGAGGGCACTGTAAGATTCAGGCAGGCTGCAGAGGAGTAGGGCTACCACATGGCTATCCTTTATATCTTCTCCAATGCCGTGCAGCGGTGCCACTACTTCCAACATGGTATTTATATGCTCCTGCATTTCACTTTCTTTGCCAAGCCTCATTTTGTATAGTTTCCTCAGTAGAAACAGTTTACTATTCAGGCTAGTTCTCTCATGCAAGTTTTGCAATACAATCCACATGCCTCTTGCTGTGGTCTCACATCTTATATGGATTAGCTGATCATCTTCTACCAATAAACGTATTGTAGCCTTTGCTAACCTGCCCTTTTTATCCCATTCCTCATGATTTGCTGCTGGTCTGTTCGTGGTAATC
>QEPC01011191.1:3254290-3269311 GCA_003113815.1 Sphenodon punctatus
TGATTTGCTGCTGGTCTGTTCGTGGTAATCACCTCCCATAGATCATCTTTAGACAGCAGCATTTCCACTTTAAACTTCCACAACTGGTAGTTTACATTGTTCAGCTTTCCTGCTGAAAGCCTGAGCTCTAAACTGCTTGCCATACTTGCTTCCCTCCCTTTCCCCTTCTGGGATTTAGGCCTTCTTACTCACAGACAGTAGGCCTCTCTGTCTGGGAGTTTTCTTTCACAGTCTGTGCTCCTTCTGGGCTGCTTCTAGTCTACAAAATTGCCTTGAAGATGTCCTGGGCCCATAACCTGTTGTAGAGTTAGCTTTCTGTTGAATAACACACAGCAGAAGTTTCTGCAAAACAGAACTTTACTAAGAGCTCAGAAGACATGCTTCCATACTGTACAGACGCATGGGACAAGATGGAGGACAAAGAGAGGAGAAGAGAGGAAACAAGGAGAGAGAGAGAAAAACTGTTTAATCCCCTGACCCTCCCCCTACTGGACATATTGACCTTGCAGGGCTTGCAATAGGTTTTTACTTGTGACTGTTGCACATTCCAACACTTTCGACCATTTCTTCCCATTTTAATAAGCTTTGCAAAAAGTAGCTAACTAGAGAGTCTACCAAACTATTTTATTCTCTCAATTGCCACCTATCTATATTTTTCCAGGCCACTTATGAAACACATGTTTCATAAGTGGCCTGGAAAAATATACATCGGTGGCAACCTTAGCTAAGGCTAACAATTTGATCAATTGTGACATGCTGTATGTCAGAATTGATTGCATTTATACTAGGATTTTTCTCAGAATGAGATAGATTAGATCTATTTATAGCTGAGTAATGAAGACATTACAATTATTCCTACTACTTGTAATTGACTGCAGTTGGACTAAACAAACTTGAGCAACTCAGGTTGGTGAGCTTGTGTGTTGCTCCTGTTTTTCAGTGGATGAAATGGATTTATATTGACCTAAATTCAGAGTGATGCAGCAGGGAGCCAGGCCCAGTGTATGTGTGTAATTATTTTTTCTCTTCCAGCCATATGAATGGCTCTCCTGATAAGTGTCAGGAAGACAGGATGTGACTCTTACTGGAAGGTGCTGATTGATTGCTACTCCCACACACCACTTTGCGTATTGGATCCTCACTAAGTAGTACTGTTATGGTACGTATATTCATAACAGCCAGGTCCTTCTAATGAGTAACAAGCCAATAACATCAAGCTATGTTACCAACATAAAATAGTTGCTCTATTTTATTTCAACATAAAATAGCTGTTCTATCTTAATTTTGATTAACCAGAAATTAGATCGTCACTCACCAGGACAAGACATTAACAATATCTTGATGTGTTTCTCAATAGCAATTTAGATTTTGGAAATCATTTTTATGGTAGTAATCAAAAGAAAATAAAAGGCACTTCACCAGTCATTCTGTTATATTCTTAGGGAGTGGCATATGGGGAGAATTAACACAGTATCCTGAAACTGCATGCTCTGTCAGCCTAAGGGAGACCATAGTGAATAATAGAAAAACTAAGGACACAATTTTCAAAGGTAGTTTCTGATGGTGAGTGCCTCTTGGAGTCTTTGACTGCTGGAAGATGAATATGAATGATATTAAACGAATCACTATTTGTAGAAACATTTCCTGTTGGGGGAGGAGATGTTGTGTACGCCAACAGTATAACAGGATTCAAATAAGGTTTAGACGAATTCATGGTGGGTAGGTCTACAAATAGCTTTTAGTAGGGATGGGCAAACGCGGTTTGGAAGTTCAGAGTTTGGCCTGAACTCGGCCTGTTCGGACGACCGAACATGAACACGAATGCGAACATACCGAACAAACCGAACACCGAAATGGCTGAACAGTTCGGTCAGTTCGGATCACATTCGGGCGAGTTCGGGTGGCAAAAAAAGGTTCACTGGAAGGTCAAACATGACAGGGAGGTGTAGTCAGTCACTGAGGAGTAGACTTCCAGGCACCAGGGGTGGAGAGGCTTGCAAGAAACGAAACTAATTATCTGCCTCCCCCCTTCCCAACTCCTTCTGAACTAGTCACTGTTCCTGAACCGCAGGCGTTGAGTAGGATTTTTAGATTGCTTTAAGTTTCATTTCAGTTTTGTACTGAAATGAAACTTAAACCTTAAACTGAAACCTTGTGTTATGCATTTCACTGTACAGACTCATTGAGTATGTATGTATTTCACTACAGATTCCTCTTCTGTTTGTGATTCCCCCCATCCCATATATATGGGATGTATATATATCCATATATATCCATATATGGATCCATATATATATGGATATAGATAGATAGATAGATAAATAGATAGATAGATAGATGTAGGAGTTAGCTTAGTGATAGAGATAGCGTTAGTGATTTAGTTTTAGTGTTTGTAGGAGTAGGTCTGTGTACTTATTAGATAATCCATTTAGTTCATAGCATTTAGAATAGTTAATAGCAGTTAGATTTAGTGTAGATAGATAGATATAATATTAGATTTTTAAAAAACCCATATAAAAACAAAAAACCAAATAAAAAACAAAAGAAAACCATATAAAACCCAATAAAAAAATCAAAAAACCATATAAAAAACAAAAAACCACCCATAACAACATTTCCCAAATGGCCGAACGGCCCAACCGAACAGCCGAACCCGAATTTGGCAAACTAGCCGAACTGCCGAACCGAACAGCCGAACCGAATGCAGCCGAACCGAACGGATGAACTGAACGGATGAACCGAACGCAGCCGAACCGAACGGCCGAACCCGAACCGCGATCTGTTCTCCCATCCCTAGCTTTTAGCCAAGATGGTCAGGAAGTTCAACCTCCTGCTCAGGATTAACAGTCAAAGAAATAGGCAGTTTTGTATTCAATTAAATTATTTGCAGATTTGGATAATGTACACATCCCAAACAAATATTCATATATCCGTTTATTTGGTTATTCAGTTTGTTTGGTTATTCAATTAGATTATTTAGTTACCTTGTTTCAGCACCAGTTAGCGCTAGCATTGGCACCTCTCGCAGTTTGACCCTGAGACTAATGTAGCCCAAAATAGGAGTCTCAGGGACAAACTGCAAGAAGTGGTAACATTAGTTAGTGCTATTGCATATTCACAAACCAAACAACCTCTACTTCAAATGGAATGGCCAGATATCTGAAGTGTATATCCAGATGAAACAGGATAAATATCTGCTCAACTGGATTCAGTTTGAGGTGGCTGAATTTAATAGATAGTATAGTTGCTTCAGATATACATCTCTCCTCTACACAGGATGCTGTTAAAAATCTGACTGCCAGGGAACAAGAGGAAGAGATCATGCCAGACCCACCCTGCTTCACTTCTCCTGAAACATTTGTTACCAGCCCAGTATCCTGTCTTTAATAGTGGCCAGATTGATTTTGATGATGTTTGGTAGTTCTTAATTTTCCTAAAAGACTCAGGGTGCAATCTGTAAACACTTCCTCTGGAGAAATCCCACTGAAGTTCGCAGCTCCAGTTGCTAAAGTATCAGGACTAAATATGTAGTGAAAAAATACTTTTCATGCTGATACTATCAAGCCAGAGGGAGTAGCTGCAGTTTAGGTGAGTGATAGTAAGATTACATGTATAAAATTTGCAAAGTTCTTTAAGATCATTTTTTTTGTTATTGTTTATATGTGAATAGCTATTGCACTCCATTTTATATTTTTCATATTTCATCCTGATTATTTTGTTACTCTGGCCATTTTTACATGGAGACCCCCCTCCCCCACTGGGTTTGCAGGCAGATTTGCGGGTGGGGGGGCATCTGTGTAAATGCCGTGGTGGGGGGTGGGGGTGCGGCCGTGTAAACAGCATGGGCGGTGGGTAGGGGTGTGTGTGTGCTCCCGTGCAACATCCACCTCCACCCATCACTCACCTATTCTCCCTCCACGGAGCCATACAGCAAACCAGAGGAGACTCCATGGGTGGAGGTGGGTGTGCGCCCGTGGAAAAGGCCGCACACCCACCTCCACCCACCGCCGGCGCACACCCATCCCCCCACCCACCGCGTCCATGCAAAAACAGTCTCTGAGTATTTTGAGCAAATGAAATATTGTTACCTTCAGAGTATTTTGTTACTCTGTTTTCTATCCCTTAAAAAGTGTAATATGGTAATGCCATCCAGTATTTTCCTTTCCCCCCCATATTTTTAAAGCCTTCACAGTGGACTAAAACCGACTGCTTCCCATGAAGACAGAGTTTTATCTCAGAAGAGAAAAGCTAACCCAGTAAAAAGCATTTATCCCAAAATATCCTCAGAAAGGCAACGGAACATCTTGTGAATCAATAAGTAGCCAGACAAGGATAAAGACATGATTAGGTTTTCCAGAGTGAAACTTCAAATGATGTCAGGTGTTAAAGGTTGGCGAGGGAAGCACAAATAGGTAAATCTTTTAAAGGTCAAGTTTCTGAATATTGCCTTCTCTCTACAACACACTGATAGGAAAAGAACCATGCAGACACTGGTAGACTGCCAGGGCGTTTTTACACATGACAGGCCCGCCATGGCCATGATCTGCTCCAGGCTGTGGCAGGATCTGTCACTCCAGGTCAGAGCCAGCCAGGACGCCGAAGAAGCATGATGGCAGCCCGGGCCAGGGAGAGGGCAGGGTGATGCACGGACATGTGTCCACACAGCCTTGCTCTGCACTGCTTGGAGCAGCCCGGCCCCTCCCTGATGGGTGGGTACAGTGGCCTATGAGGCCACCATGGCTGCCCATAAGTGCCAAAGACCTGGACCAGGGTAAGCGTAAGCGAGCCATCAAACGTGATGGCCTGCTTTACACCAGTCCAGCGTCTGTTGCACGGGCCGTGGCAGCACTTAGCCTGGGTTGTTCCTTGGGGATGGTCCCGAGGAACAGCTCAGGTTAAGTGCCAGCATAGCCTGGGCCAATATCTGGCAGCCCCTTTTATACGTGACGTTGGGCACAGATTAATCTGTATTAAAGTAGATTAATTCGTGCCCAGCGTCATGTCTGAAAACACCCTCAGTGTGCTAATTGGCTTTGGATCCTTCAGAACTGCAGGACTTAATGCAGCTTGCACCACTGCCACCGCACCCTATTTCCATGGTCTCTGCACACTGAGGGTCTCTATACTCTCTTGTGCTGATGCAGTGAATTAGGCCTGTAATTTGAAAAAAGGGGGTGGGGGTAGAGTAGAAAACAACTGTTTTTATGAAGAGGAGTAAAGTCAATGACATGAGCAGAGGAGCTGTGAACAGGAATGTTATTCTTGAACAATCATGGGGCATTTTTACACACACCTTAATGTGCTGGTCTTTCAGTCTTCTGGGTTTACAAGTGCACATGTAAGTTCTGGATGCATTCTACACATACACACACACAAACACACACACACTGCCCTGAGGCAGCCTAAAGTAGCCACAGCTGTAGGCATGAGGTGCTGCCATGGAAACCAAGTGACCACAGCTGCCTGGAGCAAAGCAGTTTACCAGGAGAACACTTTACACACAAAAGTTCTGGGAGAAGTTCTATGCAGACGTTCAAAGAGCCAGATGTTTAAGATCTGAGTGAGTGATTAGACACACAGAAAGTGCAGGATGTAACAGCAAACGTGCAGGAGAATTGTGTGTGTAAAAACGCCCAATTGAGTAGAGGTGCCAGTGCTGTCAAGCCAGAGGGTGTAGCTGCACTTTAGGTGGCTGAGTCTAAGATTATACTTATAAAAATTGCAAAGTGCCTTCAGGATCATCTTGGATGAATGTAAATTATCATGAGTTTTCTGTCCAACTATCCTTTGGCCTAGGGGAAATCAGGAATAGTTCCCATTTCTTCAGCCAGAATTGCAGTCTTTGCATTGGCAGCACTGAATCTAGATTTATGGTATTCCATTAAGAAGGAATTCATTAAACTCCACTACTGTCACCACCGCATTGATGTCAAAGGAAGTACTACTCTGCATGGTTTTGCTGACTTGATTGATGAAAACGTGTATATCATTCTAGACTCTCTTTCTCTGTTAAGAGAGGCACATGGCTTGGACCCCAGCAGCTAAAGCTCAGTTTTGCACTCAGCTAATTTTCCTGCATTCTGTGGCTCTGGCCATGACAAGAAAAACAATTTTAATAATAAAAAAACCCTTTCCCATTAGTAAACTAAACATCGGCTTGTTTTTCACTTTGTTCAACCAGAGATGGGATAAACCAAGGAACCTGGGCCCTCCCCATCCCATTCTGCAGCAGCTAAGACCTAGGCCCTGTTCAAACAAGCCTTTTCTCTCGGCTCTTAGCTGCTGAATGAGAGCTGTTGCACTTTATCCGCCTTAATCATCCTTCAAACATGCCACATAATCTCCCTCCCCCACACTGAATCCTGCTGCCGTGCATTGCCCCTTACGAGATGTTAATGATCACATGATTCTCAGCAGGGTGCTTTCATTGTAAGCAGGGTAGTGTTTGGCAGGTATTTTCTCTCTGCTTTTCTAGCCGTTGAAACCCTTTTCAATGAGTGAAAGTTACAATGGGAGCTGAGAAGTGTGCTTTCCATGGCCACTTTTACATGGATGCCACCCACCCACAAACATCCGGAAACACCCATCGGATGGGTGGGAAAGCGTCCGTGTAAATGTCCACGAGTGGGTGGGTGCTGTCTCTTATACACATCTAGATGTGTATAAGAGACAGCACCCACGGAGCAGCCACAAGGGATCCGGCACCCTCCGTGAGTGGAGGTGGGTGGAGATGGGTATTCAGCACCCAAGCGTCTGTGTAAAAGTGAAAACACCCACACCCACACGGAATGGACCGGCGGAGACCCACTGCACTGGCGCCATAGGGCATGCACGTGCCGCCATGCAGACACGCCCACAGGGCGGGGGAACACCGGACGTCTGGCCTGAGAGCCCGTAAAGGAGGGAGGAACCACAGCACATGCGCGCAGGCTCCCACAATGGCCACCAGGAAGGCCCACGAGAAGGCAAAGGGAGCCGACACCACCCCATGTGGGGGAAGGGGCCGGTTGAGCACGGGGGCCCTGGGACGCCCGGGGGTGGAGAAGCCCCGGCAAGGTGGTGCAGGGGGGGAAGCACCGCAGGTGGAAGGCACAAGGGGGGGGGTATTGGACTGCTGGCGGGGGGGCAGCGAGTGGGGAAACGGGGGGGAAATGCACCAGGAAGTAACATGGCGAATGTGTCTTGGCACAGGGCAGAGGGGCCGCACCAACAGCCCCCTGGTGGATGACCCCCAACCCAACCCAGCACCTCCCAAGGGCACGGTCCAAGGAGCAGCAGTGAGAGTGAGGTGAGCACAAGGGAACCCCCCCAGAAGGGGAGGGTCGCGCCCCAGGCCCTGACCACCAGACCAGGGAACACAGGGCAGGGGGCAGCAGCATAGCCTGGTCCCCCGTCCCTGCAGGACAGCTCCCAGACAACGGAGCACCGCAGCACTGGGACAACAGCTGAGGAGGGCCTCCCAAACAGCCAGGTGAGCAAAAGGGAACCCCAGGGGGGAGAGGGGCCGCAGGTCCCATGGGTGGGCAGAGGGGGCGAGTAGGAGCCGTAGGAGCCGTAGTAACCCCTAATGTACTACCCCCAACAGAACATGACCACCACCACAGCTACCACATCTACAGGACGGGCCCCATGCTGCCAAGCCAGTCGGCCCCACACACACGGGTCCCAAAAGGGGGAGCCCTGGTCAAGGCAGGAGGTCAGGGACTTCATACACGTGTGGGGGTCCGAAAGGGTCCAGCACGACCTGGTGCGCAGCTACAAGACCAGACAGGTCTATGAAGCCATTGCCCAGGAGATGCAGTGGCAGGGGTACAATAGAGATGTCACCCAATGCATGCAGCAGGCGAAGGACTTGAGATCTGGATATAAACATATCAGGGACAATAATCTCAAGTCCGGCCTGGCCATGCGCACAGCCGAGTTCCAGGAGGAGCTGGAAAAGTTCCTCTGCATAGATGGGGACATCGTGATCTCCTGCACACATGGCAGCGCCTTCATCAGGTGCAGGCGCAGGGCCACCACGCAGCCCCCCCGACCGACCCCACAGAGCAGGGGGGTCAGGTGCCCCGGCAAGGCTAGCCAGGAAGTGGAAAGGGACAGCCCCATCTCACAGGGGGAGGAGGCACCCCGGGGATCCGAGCACCGACCCACCACACATTGCATGCGCCCCCAAGACCCACAGGCCAACCAGCCACAGGGACAGGGGGCACACGCAGAGCCAGCGGAGACCTGGGACAGCCCTCAGGAAGCGGAAGAACTGGATCCAGGTATGCGTGCTGCAGCAGGGCCGGGGGGCTGGGTCGGTTGGGGAACAGCCCAGATGGAGGCACCGTAGCCTGGTCCAGGGGCCGGCAAACACTCCCGGTAACCCATCCCATTGAAGCTCAAGGCAGCCTGGAGGTGCACGAGGTGGAGGTTGTGGAAGAGGAGGAGGACGAGGGGGGCCTGGCAGGTTCACCACCACCAGGTGGGTGACCCTCCCAGGCGGGGCACACGGGCCAAGGGGCTACAGGGGGAGGCAGGTGCAGTGGGGGGTGGTACAGTGGGGTGGGGGACCCGGGGGTCTGGAACCAGCAACCAACAGGGCCCACCAGGGGCTGGGTGGAGGGGGGCAGGAGGGAGGGGCTTAAGGGCCCACAGTGGCTCCCTTGGCATGCCACATAGTCAGGGGCCCCTCCCGTGGCTAACAGCTGCTGGGGGCCCACCCCATGACAGGGCAGGGCTGAAGGACTCCATAGGGGAGGGCTGCGGGGAGCTGTCACACTATGGGGGCCGCCCCACCAGGAACGCCGGGCAGGGGGTAGTGGCCAGCAGGGCCCACAGACAGGATGCACTAACGTTCAGTGCAACCTTCCATTCACAGACCAGGCGCCCACTCGCACGAGGGGAGCAGCTGCTGGCAGCGTGGAGCAGAACTGGGAGATGTGGGCCAGGAATAGATTGTCTTATGTCTATTGCAATCTCCTGCAATAGACATAAGAGATTGGTCTTGCTTGCACATGCTTGCAACTTGCTTGTATCAACCAAGGGAGCTCGGGGGAAGGTACAGGCAGCTTATAGAAGCTGAGGGCACACAGAGCTCTGCACCTATGGATAGCTAGTGGTTACTCTGTGGACATCCAGTGTTTCACAGGTTTGCTCTTGTACTTCTGTGTGTGAACTGTTCAGTATGCCTCCAGCTACTTTTCAGCCACATTCTTTGGGACAAAAAAAAGACGTCTCCATCTTCCTATTCTCATATCCCCAGTCCTCTCCAATTACACATTCCTAGCCCTGTGTGTTCCTGCAAGCGGACAGTGTCCTGTCATAACTTGGGGTGCCTGCAATGACAAACAAAGTCTGTGCCACTGCCCACCTGCCTGCGCGCTGCTCCTTTGCTCTGCCTGCCTCCTGCTGCTGCAAGCTGATGATGCCCTGCCACAGGCTTCTGCCACTTCATTCAGCGATAATGGTCTCATCCCTCATGTGTCTCCTCTCCTGCCCCCCTGGCACACTCAGCAACTCTGAAGCCATGATATGCTAGATAGTTAGGAGAGTAAGTCTTTTCTTCTCCTTTGCCAGTCCCTGCTGTTTTGGCAGTCAGTGCCCACTTCCTGCCAGTGTCTGGTCTGTCCCGTTCACCTACTGTGTGCCAATCTCTCAATGCTATTTCTGTCTCCCAGGGACTTTCTCTTCAACTAGAAGCCTTGCCATACTTGGGGCATCACCATCTCCTCCTCTGCCAATTCCTGCTGCTTTAGTACACAGTGCCCTTTGCCTGCCAGTTTCTCTGTCCTGTGTCTGCCTGATGCATTCTGCCTGATGTATATCTTTATAAAGTTTTACAGCAAGAAAAAGATTTATGCTGTCCAATCATGAAAGCATGTTGAAAAACATTAGGAAGCCATGATCTATCTCAAAGTTAGGTATGTGGTCCGGATTTCTTTTTGATGATCTATAATAAATAATGTCAGCTGAAGTCCATTAAAGAAGTTGTTGAGTTGTGTTGACTGGCCCATTGTACTACAGTATATATCTGTGTTTTTAAAGCACTGATATTCAGCTTTCAGGGGGCTTTCTCTTCAACATGAAGTCTTGCCATTCTTGGGGAACCACCATCTCCTCCTGTACAAGTGCCTGATTGCTTCGGTTCCCAGTACCCGCTGCATGCCAGTGTTTGCTGTGTCCTCTATCCTGCTGCTACATACCAATCTCTTGCTGACATTTCTGCCACCCTGGGTCACTCTCAGCAAGTCTGGGGAAGAGACAGTGTCAGAGAGGCACTTTTGGAAGCACTTTTAGAAGACGTGGAAGCAGAAAATTTTGGTTTTATGTTATTTATTTTTTATGTTTTTCATTTTTAATAACAAATGAAAATGGGCATTTTCATTTATGTTATAAAAACAAACAATATTTTTTAAATGAAAACAATTTTTTTTCTGGTGCACACCCTTATCTGACATAGGAACTGTCCCTTACTGGGTGGGTTTGCACTTGGGGAAAGGAGATGAAGGCAAGTGAGTTTGTTGGGTTGTGGGAGGGGTTGTGGGATAGTTTTTTGGAGGTTGCAGAGGACATGTTGAGCGGACTCTGCACGGGCACCTTGAGACTGGGACAAGGAGTGTCTCCCTCAGCATTTTCACCAAACTTGTTCCACCCTTCAGGTTGATGGACCATCCTTGCAAAGGTAGTCCAAACACTAACTTTGAAAAAGTTGTGACTGAAGATCAGAGTTCAGAACTTAACTTCATAAATCAGATTTCTTTCTATGTACAAGCACATTATAAAAACAGTGTTAGTCTTGAAAAATGATCAGCTAGTAACAATACAACCAAAAGGGATAACAACAGACAATTAAATGCTCCAGCCCAAAACTCACAAAGATCCACAAATGACATGTGTCCCAGGTTTATTTCCTTTTATTTTGGACAATTATAGCAAACTTTCTTTCTGAAGTGAAGGAAGTCACATGATAGCATTCTTTTATGTTGTCATGTATTAAGATTTTGATTGCATTTCCACAGGAAAATGAAAGGCCAGGACATTTTCTGAAAGTTTTCTTCTTAACTTATTCCTGGAAATATTAACTGCAAGAGGAAACAGTTTGTGGCAGCATGATGCCACAGTAAGGGTAATGTACCTTTAAGTGGGTCACAAGATGGTGCCTGCCCTGAAGAGGACTACTTAAAATGGCCACCGCCAGGAAGTGGAAGTTGGTGGGCATGGCCAGCTCTATAAAGACGACGAGTCAGAGCTGCAGGAAGACCCAGTCTGCTCCTGACCACTGAGGAGAACACATATCCTGGAGAGGAGGCCAGAGAAGGTTCCTGACCTGAACATATGCCCTGAAGGAAGACGGTCTGGACCTGAGGGCCTGAAGAGAATCTGGATGTGTGCATTAGCAAAGAGTTAGCCAGGGACTGTGGTTGGGCTAGGCTCTAATTTTTGGACTGTAGACTGACCAGAGGCTTGGTGCCTGGTCCATGGACTATGTGGGTGTAAATAAACTATTGTTGAGCTTCACCTTGGGGTGCAAGTCTTCTGGGGCACCAATCCTGAAAATACTTGCCCACGGTCAAGTGGGGCCCTGCTACATAGTCCCTTTCTTCTTATAACAACTAACATATGAGCCATATTCAGAGGAATATTTGTCCATTAAATATTTAAGGAATAAATCAGCCCTGCCTCCAACCCTCACCATCTCTGCCATTGGTAGACAATGGGTGTTAATAAGTGTGACAGTGGCCTGCTGTAGCCCATGGGCCACTGTCACATTTGTTAAGGGGCATCCAGATGTTAGTTTGTCCCTGGGCATAGTGGCAGCTAGCCCAGGCTGTGACTCCGGAGTCACAGCCCAGGTTAGCTGCCACCACCATGCCCAGGGAAAGACCTGCCCAACCAGGCTACAGCAGGCTATCATGTGTGGTAGCTTGCTGCTCTCTGCTCCTTTCAGAGGCAGGCCACACAGCACAGTGTGGGGGCAGGGCCAGCCAGCTGCACATTTGTGTGGCATTCCACCCCCCCAAAGCCCAGCCACATTAATTTGTTCTGCAGCCAGACCCAATCCTGACCTTTTTTCACCCAACCTAACCTTTCTTACTGACAGCACAATCCTCCACCATTAAAGTAAATCGCAAAACTTCCATTGACTTTAATAGGGATGTGCGAACAGAACGTGGTTTGGATGTTCAGATGTTCGGTTATTCAGTTAAAAACCCGAGTTCGGGTATGGCTGTTTGGTTCGGCAGAGTTCGGTTCGGCTGAACTCGGCTGAACATCCAAAAATAGTGCTATCGATACTGAAATCAATACCGAATTCGAAGATTTTTTTCAGTATCATTTGGCCCTGGGACCACCCCTGGTCTCCACCCCTGGTGCCAGGAAGTCTGCTCCTCAGCTGCCTCCCCCTTCCAGTCATGTTTTTCCTGCCCAAAGTCACGTTTTTCCCGACCCCAAACTCATCCGAATATGACTGGACTGTTCGGCTGTTTTTTCGAGTTCGGTTCGGACATTCTGTTTGGACATCCACACAGACCGAGTTCGGACCGAACTCCGAACATCCGAACCGCATTCGCACATCCCTAGACTTTAATGGCAGAGACTTGTCTTGCCATGCAAGTTCCACACAGAGATTGAAGGGTTTAGGCCCTGACTCAGCAACATCTTTTATAAAATAAAACTTCAGTCAATTCTCATTCAAGCACATGCTTGCACACTGTCCTCCCGTCTGGTTCGGAAAACAGCGTAGGAAACAGCACATACTATAGTCCATTTTCCGTGTGCCCATATAATAGCTCATACAGATCTAAGATGGAAGCAATAGGTCCAAACAGCTAATCAATTTTTCAGGAATTATGGAGCTGAGCTGTAAAGAACCTTCCCTTATCACTACGCTCCTTTTCGACAATGCCATAGGCATTAAGGTGGTAATGGTAATTAGCACTTCCAATCTGTTCTGCAGTCAGCAATAAATGTCAATTGATCTTGCTTTAGTTGCTGGTGCAATGCTCTATATAAGAAAACATTAATGATGGTGTGTGTTGTAGAGATGGGCGAAAAGATCGCGGTTCGGGTTCGTTCGTTTGGTTCGTCCGTTCGGTTCGTCCGTTCGGTTAGTTCGCCGGGTTCGGGTTCGGCCATTCTGTTCGGCCGTTCGGTTCGGCCATTTGGGAAATGTTATGGGTGGTTTTTTTGTTTTTTATATGGCTTTTTTGTTTTTTATTGGGTTTTATATGGTTTTCTTTTGTTTTTTATTTGTTTTTTTTGTTTTTATATGGTTTTTTTATTTTTTATTTTTATCTAATATTATATATATATATCTACACTAAATCTAACTGCTATTAACTATTCTAAATGCTATGAAGTAAATGCATTATCTAATAAGTACACAGGTCTACTCCTACAAACAATAAAACTAAATCTCTAACGCTATCTCTGTCTCTAAGCTAGCTCCTACAACTACTATCCCTAACCTATCTATCTATCTATCTATCTATCTATAACAAGGTTTAAGTTTCATTTCAGTACAAAACTGAAATGAAACTTAAAGCAATCTAATAATCCTACTCAATGTCTGCTGTTCAGGAACAGTGACTAGTTCAGAAGGTGTTGGGAAGGGGGGAGGCAGATAGTTTCATTTCTTGCAAGCCTCTCCACCCCTGGTGCCTGGAAGTCTGCTTCTCAGTGATTAGTACTACACCTCCCTGTCATCTTACAGTGAACCTTTTTTTGCTGCCTGAACTCACCCGAACGCGATCCGAACTGACCGAACTGTTAGGCCATTTTGCCGTTCGGTGTTCTGTTCTGTTCGGTATGTTCGGGTTCGGGTATGCGTTCGGTCATCCGAACAGGCCGAGTTCGGGCTGAACTCTGAACTTCCAAATCACGTTCGCCCATCCCTAGTGTGTTGAAATATACATACAGCAGTCCCCAAAATGAGTGTGCTTCGCATTAACTTTTATGTCCATTTCTCTCTCTCACTCTCACTCATGTCTGTTTAAAAGAAAGTAAAATGGACTCATGCACATATATAAATAGTTATACTTCCCCCCCCCCCAATAAGTTCATTGCAATATTTTACAAATGACTCTGAGAATCCTCCTTCTCCTAAATGTGGGCTCCTTTGTAAATGTGGGCTTCTTTGAATGGTCAGTGTAGTGAGAATTCTGAGATTAATGAAAATTGAGTAACAGCCATATCAGAGGCTCAGTCTTCCAAGTTCTGAGCATGGAAACAGAATTTTAGATTATCGTTAAGATTTTGGGTGTAGTGTAATAAAGGTTACCCAGAACATTGCTGTTCTCCAACTTTCTCAGTTGAGACCAAGTGCTTTATCAGGGAGCACTTATTTGCTTTATTTGTCTTGGCATTCACACCACACATCAGCATGGCATCTGAGCACCAGCCAGCGTGATCAGGCTAGAAACCGTGTATCTTCAGGCCAAGATACACAGAACATGTGTTTGGTCAGTCTTTTGGCTAATTGATAATCAAATGACAGGGCAATTTGGCTGCAAATGCTTCCTAGTAACAACAGGGTTTGGGGTGTTTAGACTGCCATTTTGCATAGGTTAATGTTATGATACTTTTACTGTTCATAAAGAATGCAGACAATAATCTGCTGGTGGTTTTACCATGTTTATTTTAGAATATTTAATACAGTCCTGGATGCCAGCAATCCATAACTATAAAGGCAGTTGTTAGGGGTTTATTTTCAGAGAAATGGGAAAATTACAGGACTTACTGCATGCTTTTTTTACAGGGGTGAGGAATAGGGATGTGCAAACACCGGAGGGTTTGGTGTTCGGCCCATTCGGGGTTTGGCCTCCCTGAAACTGTTCGGGTTCAGGCTGTTCGGCCCGAACCTGTTTGGTTTCACTGAACCCATTCGGGGGGGCAGGGGGAAACCTGGTTTTCCCTCCCCCTCCAGGCTGCACAGGTGGAAGGGACACCGGGGCTCACCTCCCCCCCCCAGCCTGGTAAAAAAAACACAACACAACCCCCCCCCAGGGATTGACCAACCTGGTGGTGCCGGGGCTCTGG
>QEPC01011191.1:3269411-3295622 GCA_003113815.1 Sphenodon punctatus
TTTATTTTATAAACTTCTATCCCGCCCCTCCTGCCATGCAGCTCGGGGCGGCTCACAACATTAAAATCCACAATAAAATCCTAAAACATTTTTAAAATCCACCATCATATAAAAACAGGGCAAAAGACAGTATAAATATCACTAGGTGGGGGAACTAAAAACATTCCCCTACCCCTCCCTCCCAAAGGCCCGGGCGAACAGCCAGGTCTTACAACTACGCCGGAATGTTAATAGGCTAGGAGCCAGGCGAGCTTCCTCCGGAAGGGAGTTCCAAAGCCGTGGCCCCACCACCGAGAATGCCCTCTCCATCGTGGCCCCCCGTTTAACACGGGGGACCTCCAGGAAGGCACCCCCGGCGGACCGCAGGAGCCGCTCTGGGGTGCGAAGGGTGAGGCGGTCCCTAAGGATATGGTTGAATGTTTATGAGTAAGTGGGGTAGGGCTAGCTGGCGGGACTGATGCTCCCTCATATAGGTGTTAAACCAGCCACCAGTATAGTTACTGACAGCTGTAAGTAAGGAGGAGTAATTCAAGAGGGAGTAATAAGGAATCCCTGTGCATACAATGGCTAGGGAAGTGGGTGTTTTATTTATTTATTTACCTATTGTATATTGGTTATATTATTTTAATGAGTTTTAATGATTATTGATGGACTTACTAGTCCCATGCCAGAGGCGGAAAGTACTTGTTTCTGTTGTCTGTTTGGGATAGTTGTTTATCACTTTTTGAACTTTTTTATGTATGTAATGTCTTCTTTTCCTTTTTTCTTGTATAGTCTGGCAATGACCTATGGTCACGTCCTTTAATAAATTATGAATTATGAATTGACCCCTGGGAGGGAAAAGGTTCACCATTCCTGCTTTATTATGATGTAATTTTTTGTGCAAGAACAATCAGCTATTAGTAGAGATTGTGACTGATTATTTGAACACATTTAAGGGAACATACACCTTTGAATAAGGGTGAAATCCCCTGCAACAGTCTTATTTGCAAACCTGGAAGTAGGGTGCCCGAAAACTCCAATGTTAAAGATAGGCAGAGATTCAATGAGAACTTTGTCTTGCCTTAAAGAGCGGCCACAGCTCTATAATTAATTGGTATTATCAGCATAAGAAAGTTACGTAAGTTTTGTTTCAAAATTTCCTTTGGTAAAGGAATTCTGTGCACAAACCAAAGTTGGTTCACAGATCTCAGCCACCAAAATTGCTATGGAGTAACAATCTGGAAGTGCATGCTAGAACAAGCATCTTCTGTTTGCGCCAGAATTTCCACTGCCACAATAATTAGCTGTCTGAAACTGAAAGCTTTCAAAAAGCAGATATATACTGTCGTACAATGGGCCAGTCAACACAGCTCAACAACTTCTTCAATGGACTTAAGTTGACATTATTTATTATAGATCATCAAAAAGAAATCTTGATCACATACTTCTCTATTGAGATAGATCATGGTTTCCTAATGTTTTTCAACATGCTTTCATGACTGGACTGCATAAATCTTTTTCTTGCTATAAAACTTTATAAAGATACAGCATACATTTAAAACAATGTTACCACTGTAGTATCTAACTTGCATGCTTTCCTTACAGTCTGTTTACCCAGTTGCACTCATTCTCCAAGGAGATCAAAGTGATAAAACTTTGTTGGATCAGAAAAATTACTCAAAGAACAAGTGACATACAGTGCTCCAATGACAACCATGCCCACAGCCAAGAATCAGAGAAGGGGGCATGTCAGTCCCTCTGACCTTTAGTAAGTAGCAATTCAAAGCTGGATAAAAACAAAGGGGGTTAGGCACAAGGAGTCTACATATATGTGAACAAGGCTGCCCCTAAACTGCACAAAACACATGCTAGTTTCTATCACCTTTTCTATCAGATTCTGATCTGACCACTGTCCATCCGTGCCTTCATAACCTCAAGGCTAGACTACTTCAGTGCGCTCTGTGTGAGGCTGCCCTTGAAGACTGTTTGGAAGCTGCAGTTAGAAGGTGCACCACCACGTTCTGCACTGTCAGGGACGGGTTGCTGGGAGCACGTTACACTGGTGTTCCAGAGTCTGCACTGGCTGCTGATAGTTTTCTGGGCACAATTCAAGGTGATGGTTTTAACCTATAAAGCCCTATACAACTTGGGCCGATGGTAACTGAAAGACCACCTCTTTCCCTATGTCCCGTTGTGGTCACTGAGGTAGGCTGGGGGTGCCCTCTTATGAGTGCCAACAGAGAGGGAAACTGACTGTGTGCCTATTGTGGGAGAGCGGCTGGGGAGGCTGGTCCCCCGTTAGACTGTTGCCCTATTGTGTTTCATCTGCGACCTAGAACGACAAGCCTCTGATCCCCGAAGGGCATCCAGCTGAGTCCAGGCTGAAACCCGAAGCAGGCTATTGCTTTGATTGGCCCCGCCCCCTGGTCCAGGGAGTTAAAAGCCGGAGCAGTTCTAGTGTGTGTGCCGTGGACGTGCGCACCCTTGTGTGCGCCGGCCTTAGATGCAGGCCGGAGGTGCCGGAGGTTCTTGTGTTTTTGTTTGTTGGAATGGCGTTCACAGGCAATAAGAGACCTCATATCGATATGGCTGATACGGCTTTACCAACTACAGTACAAGTGAAACAGAGGAAGATCGATGGGTTTCTACGACGCATTCCGGCTCCTCCGGGCGAAACTGGCAGGTACTCTCTCTCCCCTCAGCGTAGCAGGCATACCTCAATATTGGAATCTCATCCCCCGATGACTTCCTTGGAGCTGCCTAGGATGACATCAACCGCTTCCCAGGTTTTACCGCTTCGTAATAGTTGTCAAATGAACCTAGTAACTAAAGATGACTCTGTCTTTTTGGCCAGTGATCGTTTAACTGATTTTTTATCAGATCATGTCTCACTAACAACAGAGACTCTACGCTTCATGTTTCAACAGATGAAACAATTAAATGGGGAAATGGACACTCTGATATTACAGAAGGGACCTCTTATTGTACCCACTCTACAGCCCAGGGTCCCTTGAAGTTCTAGGTTGCTGGAGGGCCCTCAAGAGTGTAGTCAACACATCCAAAAATGTTAGACACTGTTAACCCCCCAGTTTCAGATCCTGTTTCAGCCCCTGTTTTGCCCCAGCAAAATTTAGAGTCCCAAAGTGCAGAGATTTTTGAGTTACTACAATTAAATCTTATTTTTGTTGTTCTTCCCCCTTCAGGTGGGTGAGTGCCCCATTGGGATACTCCCTTAGATGCAGCTGAGCATCTACGGGTTCTTTTAAATGAACCGATTACTCGCCACAACATCTCTTGGGTAGATGTCCTGGTAGCCTATGTCCAGACACCTGGTAAATGTTAAATTTAACTCAGATGTGTGGATTAAATTCATAATGGATAATCAGTCTCAATTGAATCAGTCAGCGGTATATCCCTCTAGAGCGTATGGGACCCACTCAGGTTTGGTTTGCCAAGAGGAAGCAATCCTTCTACATGTAGACCTCCCACATTTGACAAACTTTGGGTTGCCTTTACCGGAAGTAAAGAAGCTTCCTTGTGGGCTTAAAACAAATGCCGGTGACCTAAGGCAACCCCTTAGTGGGAATGACTCGATCCCGACGGGGATGGAGGTAGATTTGCCCAACAATCCCCCTCAACCCTTTCAAGCTCCAGATGGCTCAGCCTTATGTATAAGAGCAGATGAGCTTTCCACCGCATTATTTCCATAAGGGAATTTAATGTCCCGTTTAGAACAGCTATACAACCAATTGCAGGATTTAAAGCAGCATAAGGTTCCCCCTATGAAGTGTAAGAGGCCAGGAGGGTTATCCTCTATAGTGCCCCAAAGTAACAATTCCCCCCCCCCCCCAGTAGTCTCTCCAGTTATGTCGTCTTTCAGGAGAGAAACAGTGAGGTCATTAACCTGCATGGGAGAGGGCTCATGGCTTGGTGCTGTTGGAGGTAGGGGCCAGGTTGGGTCGTTTTTCTACCCTGAGGACTATTCCAAAGGGCCTACAAAGGGGGATAGCCTGTATGGCTGCTCGCAGGAACAGCTAGGTGCCCAGCAATTTGAGTATTTGGCTCATTCATCTCCTAAGCCAGGGGATGGCCCCTCGGAGGGTGTGCAGCAGCCCCCTCCCCCCCGTGGTTTTCGAGGAGGGGTCATGACAGCCCTTGGCTGTTCCTGCAGGGCTAGTGATCACCTCCTGGAATATTTCGGGTTGGAAGTCCTGTCAGCTAGACAAGAACTTTAAAGTCTTCATTGCTGGTTTTGATATTTTACTTGTACAAGAAACTTGGTGTTTGTATAATTTCAACTGTGGGGAGTTTGATGTTTACTGTGTTCAGGCTACACCGTCAGCCACCTCTGGGAGACCCAGTGGTGGTTTGGCACTATTAGTTTCCAAAAAGCTCAAAATTAAAGTGGAACAAGTGGCTTTTTTAAAATCCAATTTAGTGATTTTTTTACTGCATTTTCCCCTCTGGGTATGGCATGTTAATAGGTATTGTATATCTGCCTCCATTATCATCGGTTTTCTTTCCTGGAAACTTTTGGGAAGTGGCAGCAGAAATGTTCTCTGAAGCCAAAAGATTGTACCCTCTGGCCCCTCTTATTGTTGGAGGAGACTTCAACACCAGAACGGGCAATTTAGAGGCAGCCTTGGTCGGTGCCCAGCTGGACGAGTCCTCAGAACCTATAGAGTTAGTGTCAAGATCTTCTCGTGACAAGGTGATTAGCCCTGAGTCCAAATATTTGTTCGACTTTTGTGACAATTTATATCTAGCTCTATTAAATGGTCATCTGAGGGGTGACTTGATGGGCAATTTTACATACTATTCTAACCAGGGATCCAGTGTCATGGACTATTTTATGGCATCAAAGGCCTTTTTGTCAAATATTCAAACATTAAAAATTAGTCCTAGAGAGGAGTCTGACCACTTCCCATTAATTCTATCAGTCTTGGATAGTATCGATTTTCCTCTCCAGGGGGACCTAACATCTAGGAGTGGCTGATCTACCATCTACAGCAATTTTGGCTCGGGTCAAATGGACCAAGGAGGTAGAGGCCCTTGTGATGAGTTTTATTTCATCTCCGGAGGCAGAGGTATGTAGAGTGGGTATAGAGGACATGGGTAAGGGCAGTATCTCCCATTATGGCAACTTAATTAGGATGATGGCTCCTATTCTCTCAGAAACCAGAAATTTACATCATAGCAAACTAAATTATGTGTGGTTTGACAAAGAGTGTCAGTCTGAAAGAACGTCACTCCGGAAAGTGGCACGGGCTGTAAGTTTGAATCCTACAAGGGAACTCCGCACCCAGCTCCAATATATCAGATCTAGGTACAGGAAGTTGCTGTTCCATAAGAAGTCGGAATTCCAGCGTAAAAGTTGGGACAACTTACAGAGAGCAGTAGGTAAGGGCGATTCCCGGAAATTTTGGGAACTGATTCGTTATGATGGTCTAAGGAGGAAGCCTTGGGTAGTTTCTCAGATTTCTTTAGATCAGTGGGTACAGCACTTCACAGAACTTTTTTCCCTTACTCCACCCAGTTGCTTTAGTGTGTCCATCCATCCAAAGAATTGTTTTCCGCAGTGGCGGCCAGTTTCCCCAGATGAAATTATGGATTTAATCTCCCACCTTAAACCAGGTAAGGCGCCAGGTGAAGATTTCATTCCTCCGGAATGTTTGAAGTGCGCACCTGAGTGGTGGGCAGGTATTTTGGCCCCTTTATTTATGGCCATTAATGAGTCTGGAGAGATTCCAGTCTCATGGTTAAGCAGTATTGTTCATCCCATTTTCAAGAAGGGGGACCCCGCCTCTCCCTGAAATTACCATCCCATCAGCCTGTTAAGTATGGTGAGAATATTATACGCCCGCTTTTTGTTAGAAAAACTACAAAATTGGATGGACTCTTCCCACATTATGGAGTTAGAGCAGGCGGGATTTGAAAAGGGCAAATCTACCACAGACCACGTGATGGTTTTGTTAGCTCTAATAAAGAGAGCTCTTGCCTGCCAGAGGGACTTTTTTCTGTGTTTTGTCGATCTCCGTATGGCATTCGACTCAGTCTCCAGAACACGTCTTTGGTATAAGTTACATAAGACCTCGATTGACCCACGTCTATTGTTCCTAATAACGAAGCTACATTCGTGTAACACTCTTCAGGTACGTTGCTCTAATCTCGGCGGTCTAACCCCCAAAGTTCAGGTAACATCTGGTGTGAGGCAGGGATGTATTTTGGCCCCAGCGCTATTTAACCTTTTGTATGCAGACGATACCGTTTTGGTCTCACACTCTATGGTTGGTTTGCGTCGGGTGATGGACCAATTCGGAATCTATTGCCAAAATGAGAGGCTCTCGATCAATCATGAAAAGACTACGGTGATGGTACTGGGGGACCCTAGACGTCACAAAAAACATCACTGGACAAGGGGGAGTACACCAGTTGAGCAAGTAACATCTTACAAATATCTGGGGGTGATTTTTTCGGACTCAGGCTCATGAAGGGTGCACTTTGAAGCTGTGAGGGCCCAGACCAAATGCACAATAGCTGCAATAGTAGGCTTTTTCATGGGCTCGGGTGGAAAAGTGGTACAACCAGTCTTGCGATTATTCAAGGCAAAAGTGATCCCCCAAATTATGTACGCAATCTCGGTTTGGGGTTTCGCTTATATGCACAGATTCGAAGCGATCCAAAATGGGTTCCTACGAACAGTCCTGGGTCTTCCTAGAGGCATCCCCCAGGTAATATTAAGAGCGGAAGTCTATTGTTGCACACTAAGGCATATAGCCTTGCGTGCAATGTTGAAATATTGGCTGCAGAATTATATGTTTCCAGGGCAAGATAGGTCGTTGATTGCATTGACAGTGAGGCACAATCTGTTAAAGGCATGGAACCATGAGATGGTGAAGGAAATCCAAAAGTTGGGCTTCTCTTGTGATTTTTTGTTGGAGGTAGGTTATGCGGTAGCCAAATCTTTAATTGTTAAGAGACTGGCAGATCAAGAGATTCAGCAGGAGAATGCCCTACTAGGGGCCCAGAGAGCAGTACAGTACTATTTCCCCCCATTTTCTTTACCTTCCAAAACCAATTATTTAACCACCTGGGGGGATGTCCAAGCTAGACAGGCTTTCACTCAGTTGAGATGTGGTGCATTTTTTTAGAATTCCTTGAGGGCCATTATGCGGGCATCCCTAGAGAAAACAGGTACCACAGTACCTTTGTGATTCTCAGGAGGTTGATTCCCTTGTTCATGTTTTCTTTTACTGTCCTGCACTGACAGCCTCCATGAGAAGATTACAGGATTCTCTCCCCTTCCAGCTGTCAGTTAGTAACCCTATTTTTACTTTAAGGTTATTATTAAATCCAGTTGACTCCCCGGTGTCCCGTCAAGTGGCCTATTTTGGATTGGCGGTGGCCTGTAGGCGCAAATCATTAATGACTCTTAGGGAGCATGAGCATCTGTAACCTGTATAAGGACAGAGGGGGAAGTAGTTCGTGGTCGGAGTGGGGAATAGGGTAGTTCAGGAGAATGGGTTATTTTAAATGATTGTTAATTATGTTGTATTTACTTGTAAAATGTATTCGCAATTGTTTTTGCTACAAGTGTTATTATTATTATTATTATTATTATTATTATTATTAACAAACATTTATATAGCGCCAGCAGTGTACCTGGCACTCTACAAAGTAATAAAATAGACATGGTCCCTGCCCCTAGGGCTTACAATCTGAGAGACAGGAGCTGGGGGAGAAACTTAAGAAGGGGAACAGAGGGAGAGACAAGGGGTCTAACATTCATGAAGATGCGAGGTCTCAAGTGCACGTACTTGGCTTGGTTACGATGAGAATGACAGCAGGCAGGTCCATGTTGCAAGGATAAGGGTAAACCGATCGTAGGTATAGGAATAGTGGCTCAGCAGGATAAAGAGTCAGACAGAGCAGAGCGAAAGAGGTGAGTTTTAAGGAGAGATTTGAAGGTATGAAGGGAGGGGGCAAGGCGGATGTGGACAGGGAGGGAGTTCCAGGCATGGGGGGCAGCAAGTGAGAAGGGACGAAGGCGCTTAGGGGAGCAGGGAAGGCGTGGAAGGGTGAGAGAAGGGACAGAGGAGGAGCGAAGTGCACGGGCTGGAGTATGGAGGGCGATAAGTGCAGAGAGGTAGGGGGGAGCAAGGTTGTGAAGAGCTTTATAGGTGAAGACTAGGAGCTTGTGCAGGATTCGTTCAGGAAGGGGAAGCCAGTGAAGCGAAGAGAGGAGGGGCTGCACATGGTCGAAGCGACTGGCGAGGTAGATGACCCTGGCAGCAGAGTTTTGGACAGAGATGAGGGGAGAAAGGTGAGACCGGGGAAGGCCAGTGAGAAGGAGGTTACAGTAATCGAGGCGAGAGATGACCAGAGCATGAACAAGAGTTTTGGCAGACGAGACAGAGAGAAAAGGGCGAATCTTAGCAATGTTATGGAGGGAGAAGCGACAGGATTTAGCAACAGAGTCAATGTAGGGTTTAAAAGAAAGGGCTGAGTCAAAGATGAAGCCTAGGCTACGGGCTTGGGGGACAGGCAGGATGGTGACTCCATCAATAGTTATTGACAGTGAGGAAGGAGAGGAAGGATGAGGGGGGAAGATAAGGAGTTCAGTTTTAGCCATGTTGAGTTTGAGTTGACGTTGAGACATCCAGGTAGAGATGTCAGAGAGACAGTTGATGAGACGAGCTTGAACAGAGGGAGAGAGAGAGGGAGTAGAGAGATAGAGTTGAGTGTCATCAGCATAGAGGTGGTATTGGAAGCCATGGGAGGCAATGAGTTTGCCTAAGGATGAGGTATAGATCGAGAAGAGGAGAGGGCCAAGAACAGAGCCTTGAGGAACACCAACTGAGAGGGGGAAGGAGGAGGAGGTGGAGTTGGAGAGAGACACATTAAAGGAGCGGTCAGAGAGGTAGGAGGAGAACCAGTTATGGACAGAGCCACAAAAGCCAAGGGAGTGAAGGGAATCCAGCAAGAGTGAGTGGTCAACAGTATCGAAGGCAGCAGAGAGATCAAGGAGGACAAGAATGGAATAGAGACGTTTAGATTTAGCCACCAGAAGATCATTGGTGATCTTAGCGAGAGCAGTTTCAGTAGAATGAAGGGGGCGGAAGCCAGATTGGAGGGGGTCAAGGGAGGAGTTGGAGGATAGGAAGTCAAGGCAGCGGGAGTAGACAACACGTTCAAGCAGCTTGGAAGCAAAAGGAAGGAGTGAGACAGGACGATAGCTAGAAGGGTCAGAGGGGTCAAGAGTGGACTTTTTGAGAATAGGAGAGACTGTGGCATGTTTGAAGGCAGAAGGGAAAGAGCCAGTAAAGGGGGAGAGGTTGATGATGTGCAGGACCCTTGGAGGTCCATCTAAGCCTGAGCCTGCTCATCTCCTGGAAGAGATATAAGACCTTTCTGTTTGGTCAGGTGTTTAGCAGGCAGGAATAGGGTTGGGCAAGATTGCATGCGGGGCTTTGGGAAGAGAATTGATGGGTGGTAAGTGGGGATAAAGGATGAGGTGAATGGGTGGTGAGGTGATGTTGGGGTTCTAAGAAATTTTAATGTTTTATTTTTTTAATGTTGTAAGCCGTCCTGAGTCTATAGGTCTCCATTTGAACACATCGATATTTTATTGAGATAAAAATAGTGCCTTTTGGCCCTTTCCTATCAGAGTCTGGCAATTGGCTTAGGGATGGCACAACATTGCTGGTATAGTTAAATTACATGGATTCTTTTTGAAGATTAGGGGCCCAGTGTTATGAGGTGTTGATTCTATTACCTCTTGCTAGCTCTAGTGGAATTCAAGGGCATTGCAAGATTGGGTCATACACTGCTCATACTGAGCTCAGTGCTGCAAACTATAGAAGAGCTTCAGTGCGAGTTCAGGTACCCAATGTCACAAAGAGATACTGGACTATAGGTCTAACAACAAAGCCTACTAAAGCCAGTTAAAGGATATGTTGGCTTCTTTGGGCTTTGATAATGGCTAGTTTTGAAACAAGCTGCTTGCTTTTCTAGTTGTTAATTAGCTCTATTCAGTGGAGGAAATTCTGTCATCCATTGATGCCTATTAAACCCCAAATACAATCAGCAAAGTTCCATGGTTGTAATTGATGGAAGAATTTACACTATGGGTGTAATCCTATTATTTATTTATTTGGTTGGTTGGTTATTTAAAGAATTTTTAGCTCACCCCTCCTGCCTCAGGAAGCTCAGGGCGGCTAACAATATAAATATACAAAGCAATATACAATTCAATTTCAATTTTAATTTATTCGGCACAGGCTTTCGCCATGGCCAAGAAAACAATATAAAAACATTCATTAAAACAATTCATAACAATAGGGAGAAGTTTAAAAAATATAAACAAAATATAAACAAAAACCAGTCCACCCTAACCGTTATACCCCCCTCCCATCACCCATCTACCTTACCTAAGGCCTGGCGGACCATCCAGGACTTACATGATCATCTAAAAGAAGTGAGGTCTGAGGCCAACCAGGCCTCTTCCGGGAGGGATTTCCACAGCCTAGGTGTGGCCACCGAGAATGCCCTCTCCATAGTCACACACCTCCGGAAAACCCGGGGGACTTCAAGAAAGGCACCCCTGGTTGACCGCAGGGGCCAATCCAGGGCCCAGAGAGTGAGACAGTCCCAGAGGTAAGTGGATCCCAGGCTGTTGAGGGCTTTATAGGTAATCAACAACACCTTGAATCAGGCTCAGAAGACTATAGGCAGCCAGTGCAGTGAATGGAGCACTGGTGTAATGTGCTCACGGCTGCCTGTCCCCATAAGAAGATGGGCCGACGCATTCTGCACCAGCTGCAGCTTCCAGATTGTCACCATGGGTAGGCCCACGTAGAGTGTGTTACAATAGTCTAGTCTTCAAGTAATGAAAGCATGGATGATGGTGGTGAGGTTGGAGTCTGAAACATATGGCCAAAGTGGTCACACCAGATATAATTGGTGGAATGCACTCCTCACCACCAGCCCCATCTGGAGATCCAGGCGGAGTTGGAAGTCGAGGAGCACCCCCAGACTCCAAATCTGAAGGACCAGCGGAGGCCAAACCCCATCAATGATGGAGGATGCCACTTCCACCACCTTACCCACCAGCATCACCTCCATCTTGTCAGAATTCAGTTTCAGTTGGCTTACCCTCATCCAGTCCCCCACAGCCACCAAACACTGAGTAAGCACCGAAACTGCAGGGTGTGGGTCACATGAAAAAGAGAGGTAGACCTGGGTGTCGTCAGCATATTGATGACACCGAACATCAAGCCTTCTCACGACCTCACCCAATGGCTGCATGTACACGTTGAACAGGCGAGGGGACAGAATGGAACCCTGTGCGACTCCACACATTAGGTCCTGGGGAGATGACAAACAATGCCCGAGCACCACCCACTGAGTTCTTCTGGCCAGGAATGAGCAGAACCATTCAAGAACAGTCCCGCCCACCCTGGATTGGTCCCACAGGTGAGTCACCAACATCTCATGGTCAATGGTATCAAATGCAGCCAACAGTCAATGACTAAAGAGTCAATGGCTAAACTATCATTGAGTTGAACGGAGTCAGGACTGCACCCTATGTATGCTTGGCTGCTATGATGGCCTTAACACTTTCCTGAGGGGCAGACAACATACTGGAATCTGTCGGGAATAAGGGAGCGGGGAAGGGATAGGGCCCACACACTCCTTCTTCACACAGATAGCTTCTGCGAGAAAGTACTACCTCAGAGTCTTATAGAGGCGGTGTGGGAAACCCCCTAGCCAAAGATCATCACAGGGAGATGGTGACGAATCCTGTGCTCCCAACACTCGCACACCATGCACCACAGGGGGGAGGATGTGTCACAAGTGCAGAGAGGGGGGAAATAGGGTCCCAGGAGCCGGAGGGAATGGAAAGGGGAAAGGGAAGGGCACACAACCTAAAAGGGGGCCCGGGAATGCAGGGATCTGGAACACACAGTCACCCAACCCAGTTACAAGCCAGTTACCCACACACTGTCCCACACCACACACAACTCTACAATCAACTGCCTTCACCCACACACTCATTCTCACACCAAGGTACACGGTTAGCTCATGATACAGCAGTTAGTCCAATCAAGGGGGCCAGTCTCGCAGCATTCAATCCAATCACCAGCAGGGAGTGAAGCAGGAAGCAGCCTTTTAACTGCTTCCTTGATGCTGGAGCAGGCACTCTAAGTGCCTGGAACGATGCGGTATTCTCCTGCATCTCCAAGCCCAGGTGCATGTGCACAGAGAGCTCAGTCGGAAAGGCATCTCGGGACATGCTCTCTGTACTGGGGGGCGTGGCCTTGTCAGCCAGGACTGAGGCCCCTCTGTCCTGGCCTTCCTCTGTGTGTTCCCCTGCCACCTCAACAGCATGGAAGGTGGCGGGGCCCCACCGCGGGGTTCACGACAAGGGGTACCCCTGAAGTCAGCTCCTCGCGGAGTCCCATCTCCCCAACACCCTATCCACCTGACAGTCCCCCCCCCCTCCAAGGCCCCTGTGGATAAGAGGGAGGAGGTCCAGGTTTGGCTGGCTGCAGAGCATGTAATTGCCATACTAAAAGGGGGGACGTGGACGTTCGTAGCAGGTTCCCATGACCATTCCACTGGATCGTGCCACTTCCAATCCAGGAGGTAGTATAGGTGACCTCTGCGGATTCAGGAATCTAGGCTGGAGTGTACCTCATATTCAGGGTCATTGGGGACTTCTGCAATGTTCACAGGTGGTGGGGGCACTGATGGATAAGGGGGAGGATGTTCTGCCTTCAGTAAGGAAACATGAAAGGTCGGATGTATCTGAAAATGTGCAGATAACTGTACTTTGAAGGTTACATCATTTACCTTTTTGAGGATGGGGAATGGCCCCATGTAGCACACGTCGAGCTTGGGAGACGGTCGAAGAGATGGATAATGTCTGCAATCAATCCAGACCAAGTCTCCAACTTGAATTGTAGGCACGGGAACGTCGTTTTCAATCAGTGTATTCTTTAGATTTTTGCCGAGCGGTTGTAAGCATGGTGCGAGCATGGGTGTGAGCTTCCTGTAATCAGCGTACAAGTGCTCCAGCTGTGGGAACAGAGACAGGGGTTAATTCCGGGAAACACAAACGCGGTTGGTATCCATAGGAGACGTAGAATGACGAGGAGCCGAGGGATGCATTTAACACATTGTTGTATGCAAACTCTGCTATCAGAAGGAGTTGGAACCAGTAATCTTGAAGGTAATCAACATAGCAATGCAAATACTGCTCTCGTGTTTGGTTTACCCGTTCTACTTGTGCATTTGCTTGGGGATGGTAGGCAGTGGTGGGGCTCAATCGTACTCGTAATGTGGGGAACAAGACTTTCCAGAAGCAGGATACAAATTGTGTACCTCGATCCGTTACAATGTCTATAGAGAGACCATGTAGCCTGACTACATGTTGTAGGAAGAGGAGGGCTGTTTGATGGGCAGATGGAAGACTCTGGCAGGGAATAAAGTGTCCTAGCTTCGTGAAGTGGTCTACGACCGCTAAGATCATATCATGAGACTGGGACTTAGGTAATTCTACGATGAATTCCAGACCTATATGTTGCCAGGGTCCTTGCGGTGGTGGGACTACTTGAAGCAACCTTTGGGGCCTCCTTCAGGGCACCTTAGTGCTTGCACAAATCCTGTATCCCCGAATGTATCATTTAACATCTTGGGCCATCGAGGCCCACCAGCAGTGCCGATTTATTATTATTTATTATTATTATTATTAAACATTTATAAAGCGCCAGTAACAACCTGGCGCTGTACAGAACATATAATCAGCTGCGGTCCCTACCTGTGGCTTACAATCTAAAAGACAAGGAGGGGGAGACAAGGAGAGGGGACAGCGGGAGAGACATGGGAGAAGACAAACAAACATTCAGGCGGATGCGAAGTCTCAGGTGCGTGTACTTGGCTTGGTTACAAGGTGGTCGGTAGCAGCAGTCAGCAGAGGAGGGCTGACAGTAAGAGCAAGGGGAAAGACTAGAGGGCATTGGGAAAGGCAGCATGGAAAAGGTGGGTCTTGAGGAGGGATTTGAAGGAGCGGAGGGAGGAGGCGAGGCGGACGTCGGCAGGGAGGGAGTTCCAGGCATGCGGGGCAGCGAGGGAGAAGGGACGAAGGCGGTTGGGCGAGCAGGAGAAGCGAGGGAGAGCGAGGGAGGGGACAGCGGAAGAGCGGAGAGCGCGCGCAGGAGCGCGTAGGGCGATTAGGTCCGAGAGGTAAGGGGGAGCTTGGTCATGGAGCGATTTGAACGTGAAAACCAGGAGTTTGAACAGGATACGTTCAGGAAGGGGGAGCCAGTGAAGGGAGAGGAGGAGAGGCGTCACATGGTCGAAGCGACGGGCAGAGTGAATGACCTTGGCGGCAGAGTTTTGGATCGCCACAAGGGGGGACAGGTGGGAGCGAGGGAGGCCAGCAAGGAGGAGGTTGCAGTAGTCGAGGCGAGAGATAACCATGGCATGAACAAGGATTTTGGCCGAGGAGACAGATAGAAAGGGGCGAATGCGGGCAATGTTGAGGAGAGCGAATCGGCAGGATTTGGCCACAGAGTCAATGTAAGGTTTAAAGGAGAGGTGCGTGTCAAAAATGAAGCCCAAGCTGCGGGCACGGAGAACAGGACGGATGGTGACCCCATCAATGCAGACGGTCAGGTCAGAGGGAGAGGAGGGGGAGGGAGGAAAAATGAGGAGTTCAGTCTTGGCCATGTTCAGTTTGAGTTGGCGTCGGGACATCCAGGCGGAGATATCAGAGAGGCAGTCGACGAGGCGTGAGCGGACAGAGGAGGAGAGAGAGGGGGTAGAGAGATAGAGTTGGGTGTCATCAGCATAGAGATGGTATTGGAACCCGTGGGAGGCAATAATTTCACCAAGGGACCGGGTGTAGATAGAGAAGAGGAGAGGGCCAAGGACAGAACCTTGGGGAACCCCAACCGAGAGGGGAAGGGAGGGGGAGGTCGACTCGGGGAGGGAGACATTAAAGGAGCGGTCAGAGAGGTAGGAGGAGAACCAGTCAAAGACAGAGCCACGGAAGCCCAAAGAGTAAAGGGAGTCCAAGAGGAGCGAGTGGTCGACAGTGTCAAAGGCGGCAGAGAGGTCAAGGAGGACAAGAACGGAGTAGTGGCGCTTCGATTTAGCGACAAGTAGATCATTGGTGATCTTGGCCAGGGCAGTTTCAGTAGAGTGGAGGGGGCGGAAGCCGGACTGGAGAGGGTCGAGGGAGGAGTTGGCAGAGAGGAGGTTCAGGCAGCGGGAGTAGACGACACGTTCCAGGAGCTTCGAAGCAAAGGGAAGGAGGGAGACCGGCCGGTAACTAGAGGGATCGAAAGGGTCCAGGGTAGGCTTTTTGAGGATGGGGGAGACAGTGGCATGTTTGAAGGCAGAGGGGAAGGAGCCTGTGGAAAGGGAGAGATTGACAACATGCAGAAGGGGGGGAGCGACAGTGGGAGCAATAGAGGTCAGGAGGCGGGAGGGGATCGGGTCAAGGGGGCAGGTGGAGGGGTTGGATGAAGAGAGAAGAGCAGAGATTTCCTGGAGAGAGGCAGGAGGGAAGGATGCGAGGAGGGAGGGGGGCGGGGGAGGGGGCGGGAGGGGAGCGGGGGGCGGAGGGGGGCGGGAGGCAATATCCCGACGGATCTTGTCAATCTTGGAGGTGAAGAACGACGCAAGATCCCGAGCAGCAAGGGAAGAGGGCGGGGGAGGGCAGGGGGGTTTGAGAAGGGAGTCGAAAGTAGAGAAAAGGCGGCGAGGGTCGCGGGAGAAAGATTCGATCCTAGAGGCATAATAGCGCTGCCTAGCTAGGGAGATAGCCGAGGAGAGGGAGGAGAGGGAGAATTTGTAATGGAGGAAGTCAGGGAGGGAGCGGGATTTGCGCCAGAGGCGTTCGGCAGCCCGGGCGCAGGAGCGGAGGTAGCGGATGGCAGGGGTAAGCCAGGGGCGGGGGTCGAGGGGGCGGACGGGGCGAGCAGAGGGGGGGGCAAGAGAGTCAAGGGTCGAGGAGAGAGAAGCGTTGAGAGCAGAGACAGCAGAGTCAGGGGAGGAGGAGGCGAAAACGGGGGGGAGAAGGGGGGAAAGATGTGCGGCAAACTCCGAGGGAGTAAGGGCCTGCATATTGCGGAAGGGGCGCATAGAGGGGGAGGCGGAGGGGGGTCGGTGGGAAAGGCTGAAGGAGCCGAGGAAGTGATCAGAACTAGGGAAGGGGTCAAAGGAGAGGTCAGTTAGAGAACAGTTTCGAGTGAAGACGAGGTCGAGGGAATGGCCGTCAGTATGAGTGGGGGAGTCGGTCCAGAGTCGGAGATTAAAGGAGGAAGCGAGAGAGAGAAAGCGGGAAACAGAGGGGGCGGAGGGCGTGTCAACGTGAATGTTGAAATCACCAAGGATAAGAGTGGGGATATCATCGGAGAGGAAGAAGGTGAGCCAGGATTCAAAGTCCGGGAGGAAAGAGGAGAGGGAACCCGGGGGGCGGTAGATGACAGCAACCCGAAGGTGTAGAGGGGAGTATAAGCGCACAGAGTGGGCCTCAAAGGAAGGGAAGGAGGGGGAGGGAGGAGGGGAGAGGGTTTTGAATTGGCAGTGCTTAGCAAGGAGTAAGCCCACACCACCACCCAGGCCTTCAGGGCGGGGGCGGTGAGAGAACGACAGGCCCCCGGAGCATAGAGCGGCCGGGGTAACAGAGTTGGAGGGCGTGATCCAGGTTTCTGTAAGAGCAAGGAGTTGAAAGGGGCGAGAGAGGAAGAGATCGTGGATGAAGGGAGCTTTAGCCACGGATGAGCGGCAGTTCCAGAGGGAGCAGGAAAAAGGCAATTGGTGTTTGGGAAGGCACGGGATGCGGATGAGGTTGGGGGATGGGGAACGGCCTGGTTTGCGGGGTGTGAGTCGTGCACTGGCCTCGTATTGGCCACAATGGTCTGTGGAACACCTGGGTGTCGCGGGTTTGGGCCTAGGGGGAATGGGTAAGGGGGGATGAGGGTGGGGAGGGGGGATGGGCGTGGGTGAGAATAAGGGGTAGGTTGGCTGGAGAAAGGCCGCTGGTGATGGACGAGGGAGAAGGAGGGGGTGCGTGAGAAAGGCTAGAAGGAGGGAGGTGATAGAGGGCGAGGGGGTGAGGGAGATATAGGGAGGCATCATAGGTGTTGAATGTCCTGGTATCAGGGGGACGCCAGACCTGCGGTTGTCGGGTGAGCGCGTGCGTGCTGTCATGTCCTCACTCCGGCCTCACAACGGCCACAAAACGGCCAGCGCCCTTTTGTCGTCGCCCTTCGGGCGCCGCCCAAGGGCTGCCGCCCGCTGGGGGCGGGCGTGCACCTTTGGCCTGTGGCTGTGGGGTGGAGCCCTCCCAGGGGCTTCTGGGGGCGGGCGTGCACCTTTGGCCTGTGGCTGTGGGGTGGAGCCCTCCCAGGGGCTTTGGGGGGCGGAGCCTCGCTCACCTGCAGGGGATGAGCGCTGCAATGGCTGCTGGAGGCTTCTGGGGGCGGGCGTGCACCTTATGAGCTCCAGCATCTGCCTTTGTGTCGTGTGGCCTGCCAGTGGGGCATCATGATGTGCCCACAGAATTGCCCTACATCCTGCTTTTGGTACTACTATTTTCTGTTGGCGGTAGTACAGCCCTTGTGGCGTGAATAGGGGATTTTTGGTGACAGCTATATCCTTCTGGGATAACCGCTGGAATTGTGGAAGTGACACATATGTAGCTGCAAATACCTTTTGCTGAAACGTCAGCAACATACCTCTGTCCGCCTGGGGAGTACCATGCTCCCGGCAGCAAGATAGGACATCCGCAAGAATGTTTTGATGGCCGGGTCGATATTGCACCTGAAAACAGAACTGGGCAAAGAACAGCACCCACTGGGCATGCCTAGCATTGGTGATCCTTGCAGTTTGTAAATACACGATGTTCTTATGGTCCGTTATTACGGTTATCAGATTGCATGCTCCCTACAGGTAATGCCGCCATGACTCGAAGGTGGCCTTTATGGCTAGCAACTCTCTGTCCAGGACCATATAATTTCTTTCTGGTCCTGTAAGCTGCCGAGAGTAGAAAGCACAAGGCAGGAGGTGGTCGTCTCTTCCTGTGGGTTGAAGCAGCACGGTTCCTATAGTGATGTCTGAGGCATCCATCTCTACTATGAAAGGTTTGGCAAAGTCAGGATGCTGAAGGATGGGGGCTTGTGTAAAGGCTCATTGTTGCTCCTTCTCCCCTCTATACGTGCACCCCTTCTTTAATAATTGTGTTAAGGGTACTGTAATCTGGGCATATTCCGGGATGTACTGCCTGTAATAGTTGGCACTCCCCAAGAATCACTGCAGGGCCTTGACAGACTGTAGGGGAGACCATTCTTGTATAGCGGTTACTTTTTGGAGTCCATCCACACGCCCTGAGGTGTAATAACGATTCCCCAAAATTTTATCAATGAGATGTGAAATACACATTTCTCCAGCTTGCAATACAATTGATTGCTTCATAATCATTCCAAGACCATGGACACATGCTGCACATGCTCTCTTTCTGTGGAGGAGAAAATCAAGATGTCATCGAGATAGGCTACTACGAAAATGTCGAATATGTCACACAGAATATCATTTATGAGGTGCTGGAAGGCTGTTGGAGCATTGGCCAATCCAAATGGCATTACCAGATACTCGAAGTGCCCATACTGGGTTCTAAAGGCAGTCTTCCATTCATCCCCTGCTCTCATCCACAAAAGGTTTTATGGACCCCGCAGGTCCAATTTGGAAAAGATTGTTGCTCCTTGTACTCTATTTAACAACTCAGGGATAAGCAGGAGGGGGTACGGATTCTTCATGGTAATCCTGGCCTTCCTCTGTGTGTTCCCCTGCCACCTCAACAGCATGGGAGGCAGTGGAGCCCCACTGTGGGGGTTCACGACAAGAGGTACCCCCAAAGTTGGCTCCTTATGGAGCCCCATCTCCCCATCCTCCTATGCCACCACCTGACAGAATCTCTGATTTACTCTTCAGAAATATCTTCAATTGAATGAAAACTTCTGCTGTCAATATTTGCTCATCCAAAAAATCCACTATGGGGGCTAATGCGCATGTGCGAGTAGCCGGTCGTGCTGAACCTGAGCTCCCCTGGCAAACCCGCTACCATGCTTAAAAATTGCAAAAAAAACTCGAACAAAGAAAAAACAAAAAGAAGACTCAGAAGGAGAATGATTGGGGCTGAGCCCACAAAAAAAAAACACCGAAAAAGGACCACTCACCCGAAGGTGGCAGCAAAAACAAGTGACAGAAGCTGCCCAAGAAGAAGCAGGGGTGAGTGAAAAAATGGCGGCTGCTCCCCTCCCCAGCACTCTGGGAAACATAGAGCCAGATGAACAGGCTACTATGAATATAATACTAACTGAAATAAAAGCTGCAAGGGCAGAAGTTCAAAAAGATAAAAGAGAGGTCTTGGATAAGATCAATAAAGTTAATAAAACAGGGGAGGAGGGAAACAAAAAACTAGAGATCATTAATAAGAGAATGAATCAGGGAGAAGAAAGAACCTAGAAGACCTAGAAGACCAGGCGTTGAATACAGACAGCAACCTGGCAAAAATAAAAGAATCTTGGAACCTGCTCAAACGTAAATGCGAGGACCTGGAGAATAGATCCAGATGCCGTAAGCTACGTATTATGGGCATCAAAGAGAGCAGTGAAGCAGGGGGAATGCATGAGTTGCTAATGCAAATCTTTCAAGAGAACTTCCCAGACCAACCCCAGCTTCACAATGTAGAAACAGAAAGGGCACATAGAACTCTAAGACCCAAATTGAAAGACACGGATCCTCCCAGAGCCATCATAGTAAAAAATTTAAACTATAAAGACAAAGAAGCTCTCCAGGAAAAAAACAAAACAACCATTAAAATTTCAAGGCAACAAGATCAGACTCCAGGCTGAATATGCACCAGACACTATGATACAACATAGGGCCTGGTCACAATACTACTCTGAACTAAACAAAAGAGGACTTAAACCACAACTGTGGCACCCAGCCAAACTTACAATTCTAGTAAACGTCAGACGAAAAATCTTTGAGGACACCGCAGATCTAGAGATCTTTCTACAAATGCATAAACCAGATCAACAACACCAAGATGAACCCAGATGAGGCACCATCACAGGTTATGCTAAATAGACTATGTAAAAAATTTTCATGTAAACAAAAAGATTTAAAATCAATATAAAATGTATTATGGAAAATGCTTATATCAATGTACTTTAATAGCGCAAGTAACAAAAAAAGAATAACAAAAACAAAAGAAATGCCGGGGAGAGGGAGGGAGAAACAAAATAAGCAAGAAACCCCCCAAAAGCATGGGGGGTGGAAATGGAAATGAAGAATTCAAAGGCATGAAATGCCAACTTACAAATGGTTAATGTGGTTAATGTTTAAGTTGTTATTGTTGTCAAGGTTGTTAACTTTATTTGTAAATCTGTCAAGGCCAAAAATTGAATACAGGTATACACAACAGGTAATCCACATCCATACGTTCAAAAGGGAACAACATATAGTAACCCCCAAAGAAATAAAAATAGAAAAAACCAAGACACAAACACTCAAATGGCAGTAGTAGCAAGGAAAACCCAATCAATAAAATTCCTCTCATTAAATGTTAAGGGCTTAAACCACCCTATTAAAAGAAAGAAGGTAGCAGAACTTATCATAGACCAAGAAATAGGAGTCTTCTTTATACAGGAAACACACTTGATCCAAAAAGACCTAGGAAGGTTTACATGTAGAGGGATGAGAGAAATATATGCTTCATGTGAGAGGGAAAAGAAAGCAGGTGTCCTGATAGTATAAAATCTGTTGAGGTTGTGAATCCTAACAGAAAAAAAAAAAAAAAAGATAAAGGAGGCAGATTTTTACTATTAAAAGGCACAATCAGAAATCAATCAGTAACATTAGTTAACCTATATGCCCCAAATGAGAACACACACTAATTCTTTCAAAAATATATACCTCTAATAACCCAGCTTGCAGAAGGCATGCTGATCATCCAAGGAGATTTCAATTCCCCACTAACGGTATTAGACCATTCCACCAGAACACAACTCACACGTACTCAAAAACATATAGCGGCGACACTAGCACAACATGATCTCATAGACGCTTGGAGATGCCTAAATCCAACATCAAGGAGTTACACATTTCACTCAAACAGACACAACACATATACGAAAATAGATCACTTAATACTAGAAAAAGACTTGCTATATAGATGTTCAAAGAGTGAGATAATACCTATAACTTTCACAGACCACAATGCATTAGTCACATCCTTGAACTAGAATACACCCATACAATCAGAAGGTCACAACTGGTAATTAGACAGGGGAATACTCGAAAATGAATGGATAAAAAACCAAATAGAGGAAGACCTTAAAGAATATTTTGATATGAATATAGGATCAGTCCAATCACCCCAAATCTTCTGGGAAGCAATGAAAGCAGTGATAAGGGGCAAATTCATAGCTATAAAAGCAAAAATAAACAAACAAAGAAGGGGAAGAAATGAAGCCCTCCTTACACAATTAAATTACTTACAAACAGAAAATAGTAAATATCCCACCAAAAAGAATAAATTATGAATACAAAAAATACACAGCAAAATAGACACAATAGAAACACAAAGAATCACACAAGTAAGAAAAATCAAAAGGTTTTATTTTCAAAATTGCAACAAACCAGGAAAGATCTTAGCACAATTAACAAAAAATAAAAGGAAAAAAACAGCAATCCCAACAATAAAACTCCAAGATGGAAGTAAAACAACTAAACAGCAAGAAATACAAAAGGCATTTGTAGAATTTTATCAAAAGCTCTACACATCTTCAAATACTGAACCTGAAAAAATATTTTTTTTTATTAATAAATATAATATCCCAAAATTCAATATAGACCAACTAAAATTCCTTAACTCCCCAATAACAATTAAAGAAATTAAACAAACAATTAAAGAATTAAAAAGAAATAAAGCAAGTGGGCCAGATGGGATACCCACAGAATTTTACAGGACATTTAGCAAAACTATCATTCCACATCTAACAAACACATGCAATGACATTATTCACACCCAAAAAATGCCAGCAACATTCTATGAAGCAGTCATTACTTTAATCCCCAAACCAGGCAGAGATATTGAAGAATGTAGTAACTACAGACTGATATCACTATTAAACATGGACTACAAAATATTCACAAAAACACTAGCAAACAGGCTAGCAGCAATAATAGAAGTTATCCACACAGATCAAACGGGATTCATCCCAAACAGACTGGGAATAGACAATATAAGGAAAACAATCAATCTAATATACGCTGTCCAGAAAATTGAAACACCAGCACTAATCCTGGCTGCAGATGCGGATAAGGCCTTTGACAGGGCGGAGCCAGAATGCTTATACAGAATAATGGAACAAATGGGAATCAAAGGCAATTTCCTCAAAGCAATTAAAGCCATTAACTAATCCCCGAAATCCCGAAAACTAATAAATGGAAAACTATCAGACCCATTCCCCTTAACAAGAGGAACTAGACAAGGCTGCCCATTATCTCCCTTACTATTCAACATTACATTCGAATTACATTACATTATTAGCATGCGCCATAAGGCAGGAACAAGAAATCACAGGAATACAGATAAAACAGACACAACACAAATTATCTTTATTCGCAGATGACATGCTAATGTACATGACCAATCCACACAATACTGTACCAAAAATACTTACCCTTAAAAATGAATTCAGTAAAATATCAGGTTACAAATAAACCCTCAAAAATCACAGGCATTAATACTCATAAAAGATAGACAAGAGACCCAAAATATTGCAGGCCAAACAACATTCTCGATAGCTGAAGCACAATTCAAATACCTTGGGGTAAATTTAACAAAGGACCGCACTAAATTATATAAAGCAAACTTTCCCCCCATACTAAATCAAATTCAAAATGAGATCTCCACGTGGCGAAAACTTAAAACATCATGGCTAGGAAACATAAACCTATTCAAAATGATAGCACTACCCAAAATCCTCTATAAAGCAATGGCACTACCAGTACACCTCCCACCCAAATTTATAAAAGAGTGTGACATAAATCAGGAGAAAAGAGAAAGGAGGAGTTAATATGCCAGACATATGAACATACCTCAAAGCAACCACACTTAGAATATTGAGATACTGATATCACCCAACCAGAAACACAACCTGGGTAGAAATAGAAAAAGAGTTATTAGGAAACATAAGCCTAAAAGAAATAATAACAAACAAAGATAAAAAATAATAATAATAATAATAATAGACCATCCATTTGCGAATGTAGCTATACAACACTGGCACAAGACGCTAAAAAAATTAAAAATATCATTAGAAGCATCACCCTACACACCTATAACCACTCAAACACTAGACAGAGATAATATAGCAAAAGAACTGAGAAAAACACTAAACAACCACGATATACATAGAGCAGAACAATTATTCAAAGATACCTAGTTTGTAACACTACAGGAATTACAACAAATAACAAAAACAAAAATAGATACACTACAATATCTACAATTAAAAAATATATTCACAGACAGAAACAAAATACAACATTATTCAAGAAAACCCCCCATATTAGAAAAAACACTGCGAAGCCATTCCACAAATAAAGGGTTAATAGCAAGAATATACAGAGCACTGATCGAGGCCGATTCAAACAAACCAAACTTATACATAGAAAAATGGGAACAAGATTTAGGGGAAAAAATGGATGAAAAACAAATAGAACAACAAATGCACAACTGTGCGAGCTCACTAGAAATTAAAGAAACCCAAATTAAAGTAATCTTAAGATACTATCTAACCTCAATCCATTTTTTAAAAATAGATGGCACAGGCCTCGATCAGTGTTGGAGAAACTGCGGAGAACAAGGTACTTACCTACATTGTTGGTGGTCATGTCCTAAGGTACAACAACTATGGCGTATAATATGGTTAACTATTAATAAAGCTACTGGTCTCATCATACCATTTCGTCCAGAAACAGCACTACTGGAACTATATCCAAAACTACCACTCCTGAAACATCATCAAGAAACCTGTACACTTATGACATTAGCAGGACTGAACATCATAGCAAGAAACTGGAAAACAGCAAAGAACCTGACAGAAACCGAATGGGTAAAAAGACTTTGATTTATTTTCTTGGGTTGCTGCTATCTTTTCCATTGAATACATACACCAAAGAAATTTACCACCAGATGGTTTTCATGCATGGAAAGTATACAAGGGCACACCATAAAAGAAGAAATAAAATCATACCTTGTGGATTACAATATATAACAAACAAACAAAAAAAAGGAAAAAAAAGAGACATCACAAACACCTTGACAGTAGTTGTTAATATATGTTAATATGTTTAATAATTTTGAATATGTATGTTAATGTTAAATGTTTAATTAATAAAAAAAATATATTAAAAAAAATAAATCCACTATGTTCCAACTCTTCCAAATACCACCAAATGAAGTGTACTTCCAGAGAGGGCCAAGAAAATGTTCTCATCCTAGAATTAGTGTTAGTCTTCTTTATGACTGCCAGTTAGTGTGCATTACTAACAAAGCAGTACTTCAGCTGCATCAGTCATCAAGGCCTGGTTAAACAGGTAGCTTCCCATGCTAAACTGTAATTTGAACCCACCCTCCCTCTAATTTGGAAGAGGAGGCAATGTGAATCCCCTACGTACTACCCCCCTCCCCCACAGCAATGGCAGTATATAGTATCTTGCAGGCATAGAGAATGCCTCGACTCCAACTCGCTCCAGTTTTTGACCCTATATAGGTGGATAAGAGAAGCATTATCTTCCAGCAGGTTCTGTGGGGACAATTATACTGGTCAGCCCAAAGAAAACTAGAATGGGGAGCCTTTAATTCTGTTAAAGGGCAGGGTTTACGGCAGGAGGAACAGCTGCAGCCAAAGGGCTCTACATTTCAATAGTGTCCCTGACCCAGGGATGGATAGACTTGCTGTACACATACGACTAACTCTGAACATAGGACCCCCCCTCTGCAGTGTGGTCAATGTAATTATTAATCAGGTCAGTGCTGTCTGCCATAGGTCTTCCAATCTATCTACTACTTTCTGGAAACAGAGAGGCAAAACAGAAGTACAGCACATGCGCGCGCACACACATATGGGTGTTAATACACAAGATGTTGCCCCACTTTTGTCTCCATTAGCCCCAGATTCACCTGCTTGTATGTCATGGGGCGGCCAGAGGTCCATCCTGACTCAAGACCGCTCCACACAGCATCATCACCGGAAATGTGGAGCACATCATGCTGGCAATTCTGGGGCAACCACGGGTTCCAGGGAGCCTCCCTTCTTGTAACACACACTCTCTCTCACACACAGTTTGGCACCAGCCATAGTAGACCCAATACTATACTGCTCTGATCAGTACAGTGGATGTAGGTGACTGAAATCTGCTGATCTACACAAAGATTAGTCAAGTATTCAGCAAAACAGATCATTTCAGCATTAGGAAGTGAGGCTTCTAAAATGTGTGTTTTAATGGATTCCCAGATTGCAAACGGTGAACATTTTGAAATGATATGTGGCTGGGCAACATCTAAAATGAAGCACTAGCTAAGTACCTGCACACTTTCACTTACCAAATGACACTTTTCAAATGGACAGTGCGGCATGGGCAGGATGGACAAAATGACTCCTATGATGCCTAGTAATAAAAAAAGGGTAGGATGTTTTTACCTGTTCCTCCTTCCCTTCCTCGTATTTGGGTATTAATATATACTGTCCCCAGTAATGATTAGCATGATCATTATCTTATATACCTGTATCATAGGCCACTGTCATCCATGCTTTCATCACCTTGAGGCTAGATTATTGCAATGCACCTTATGTGCGGCTGCCCTTGATAACTGTTCAGAAGCTGCAGCTGGTGCAGAACACGGCACTTCGCCTCCTTTCAGCAGCGGAACACGTTACACCGGTGCTCCGAAGTCTGCACTGGATCCCTATACCTTTCTGGGCACAATTCAATGTGCTGGTTCTGACCTTTAAAGCCCTAAATGGTCTGGGCTTCATATATCTGAAAGACTGCCTGTGCTTCCATGCCCCACTGTGATCAGTCACAGGAGTGCTTCCCTGTGGGTACCATCTGTTAGTCTTCTTCGTACAACAAGGGGTC
>QEPC01011191.1:3295722-3312087 GCA_003113815.1 Sphenodon punctatus
ATTCAACTAAATGGGCCAGAACTTCAGCAAGTGTGTAGAGGCATTATACTGGGGTGAGGAAAGATAAGAGTTGAGGATGGGAATGCTTAAGGAGTGTGTAGCAGGGAGCAGGCTATTTGGGGGCACTGACCCTTTAAGGGAGGTAGCACCAGCAAGGGAACCGCAGGTGCTATCTGAGGTCCAGGCACTGGAGTGAATTGAGGATAGCGTCTGATGCCTCACACCTGGGTTTCAGCATAGCTAGGTTAGCCCAAAGCCTGGAACACCTGAGTGGGGCTTAGTCACAGAGATACCTTGGGGGCAAGCAGGAACTGAAGAGAAGTTCTGCCTCAACGACAGAGCAATCCAGAGGTGAGGGATGGCTCTGGGAACTTGGCTATAGGAGGGATTGGGCCTGGCCAGGGACTTTTATTGCAAAGGCATGGAGAGTCTGTGAGTACTATGGGACTATACATGTGGTATAGACTGTGTATGGTGATGGGGCACTGCAAATAAAGGACATTTGGAGTGAAGATCCCTCTGTGGGCTGACTTCTTGGGTGGCATCCTGCCAGTACTCTTGCAGGTACCTCCTCCTCCTGCTACAAACTGGTGGAAGAATGTGGGCACCCCTAATGTTGGCCATCTACCTGAATAGGGGCAAATCTGTACAGGGAGAAAGGTACTCCTGGGAGTGAGGTGGAGGATCATGCCCTGAAGCTCCACCCTTGCAGCTCTCTAAGTAAGGTTGAGCACAGGGCTAAATGAAGGACTGCACCTGCATAAGCACCATAGGTAGGTCAAGATGGGTGCTGAGGATAGACATGACAAGTGGAGGAAGGTGTGGACACATGGATGGAACTAGTAGCATCTGTGGAGAGATGGGTCCAATGATTCTGTAGGAACCAGAGATGGGAGTTCTAGAGCTTCTAGGAGCACCCGTGGGGCACAGTGCAGGGGAGGCTGTCCATGGTGGAGCCAGGTACTTTGGAAATGCACCCCCATGAGACTGCCACAGAGAGACAAGGATCTCCAAGGAGCTCAAGATCTTCAAGAACTCCACCACCAAGCCAGGAGCAATGATGGCGCATTGGTGAAAGACCACAGAATGGAGGTATCAGGTACCCCAAAGGAGTGGGAGCCTGAAAGACTCTTATCATTGTGGATATTGGGGGCACGTGTGCTTTGCCTCTCCCAGATGTAAAGGACTGATGAGATTCTAGGGTGCCAGATTAGGGAGGAGTATGGACAAAGCTTATAAAGTGTCCCAAAAGTGATGGAAATGTAATGAACTGGGACATCTAAAATGTGTGTGTCCCCAGAGAGGGAATAGGGACAGCCCTAAACAAATGAAAAGGGTGGAGCTGATGTCAGGACGCCCAAGGTCGACTGGGGCAGTAGACTCAGGCTCCAACACGAGGAGGGCAGGGGGTGTCATGAAGGAGCAGGGCACTGAAAGAAGGTGGTGGGGGTGTTAAGGTATGGGACACCTGAGAAGAACTTTGAGAGAACTTTGACTGCTAACTGGACTGGGCCAGGTCAGAGGGTGGTGCCTGACCAAGGTTCTTGAAGGACTGGGAACATTGTATGGACTGGCATGTTGAACTGTACCGGAGTAACGGTGAGACAAACTGAAAGTGAACTCTCGTGGCATGATGTCTTGGGACTGCATCCTACTGCCCATACTCAGCTAGGTACCCCTCTACCCTGTTATTGCTTATTGAACCAACTACCGTTGATGAGAATATGCAAGCTTTGGGGCCACACACAGGGCCCTTCCATAGGCAGAACTGTATAGAATGAGAAAATGGATGGGGAAAAGAAAGGGAGGCTCCAGACCTTGGCTCTTTCTAGGCCATGGATCCATCCACATCCTTACATGCATGCCCTCTTCTCTGCCCACTTCACCTGAGCTTACTCATTCAGTACAAGGATGAGATTCAGGAATTAGAGTACATATTAAAAACAACAACCCCAGAACAATGGGCCAAATTTGCATTACACCACATCTATGTCAGATCAACTACATCAGTTCCAAAAGGTAAGAATTGGCTTCAATAAATTCAGAGAAGAGTTAGAGAGAGAAAAATGTGAGGGCTCATTAACAGGACAAACTCAGATGCTCACTCTGAAATAGGGTTGCTACCTTTTGTAATTTATTTATTAAACTTTGATCCCACCATTCTCCAAGGACTCAGAGCTCCTTACAACATCATATACAATAAATAATTAAATACATTTAAAATTCCTTAAAGCCCACATCATCCCAATCATGCCTCTCGCATTGACTCCTGTTCTCAGGACCCTCGCCACCTGTTCTCCGCCTTTGATTCCCTCCTCAAGCCCACCTGTCCTCCTCCTCCTTCTTCCCTTTCTGCTCAGGATCTGCCTCGACATCACTTCCCGCTCCTCTCCTCTTCCTTCTCCCTCCTTCCCATCCTTCTCTCCTGTCCTCCTTCCCTTCTGCCTCCTTTGAGGAAATCTCCTCTCTGCTCTCCTCCTCCAACCCTTCCACTTGCCCCATTGACCCCATCCCTTCCCACCTCCTGACCTCCATTGCTTCCACTGTTGCCCCTTCCCTCCTGCACATCATCAACCCCATTTCTACTGGCTCCTTCCCCTCCACCTTCAAGCATGCCACTGTTTCTCCTATTCTCAAAAAGTCTACTCTTGACCCCCTTTGACCCTTCTAGCTACTGTCCTGTCTCACGCCTTCCTTTTGCTTCCAAGCTTCTTGAAAGTGTTGTCTACTCCTGCTGCCTCAACTTCCTCTCTGCCAACTCCTCCCTTGACCCCCTCCAAGCTGGCTTCTACCCCTTCACTCTACTGAAACTACTCTCGCTAAGATCACCAACCATCTTCTTGTGGCATCTAATCGCTTCTACTCCATTCTTGTCCTCCTAGACCTCTCTGCTGCCTTCGATACTGTTGACCACTCAGTCTTGCTGGACTCACTTCACTCCCTTGACTTCTGTGGCTCCGTTCTCAACTGGTTCTCCTCCTACCTCTCTGACCGCTCCTTCAATGTGCCTCTTGTCAACTCCACCTCCTCCTCCCTTCCCCTCTCGGTTGGTGTTCCCCAAGGCTCTGTCCTTGGCCCTCTCCTCTTCTCTATCTATACCCTGTCCCTAGGCAAACTCATTGCCTCCCATGGCTTCCAATATCACCTCTACGCTGATGACACTCAACTCTCTCTCTCTACTCCCTCTCTCTCTCCCTCTGTTCAAGCTCGTCTCATCAACTGTCTCTCTGACATCTCTACCTGGATGTCTCAACGTCAACTCAAACTCAACATGGCTAAAACTGAACTCCTTATCTTCCCCCCTCATCCTTCCTCTCCTTCCTCACTGTCAATAACTATTGATGGAGTCACCATCCTGCCTGTCCCCCAAGCCCGTAGCCTAGGCTTCATCTTTGACTCACCCCTTTCTTTTAAACCCTACATTGACTCTGTTGCTAAATCCTGTCGCTTCTCCCTCCATAACATTGCTAAGATTCGCCCTTTTCTCTCTATCTCCTCTGCCAAAACCCTTGTTCACACCCTGGTCATATCTCACTTCAATTACTGTAACCTCCTTCTCACTGGCCTCCTCAGCTCTCCTCTTATGTCCGTCCAAAACTCTACTTCCAGGGTCATCCACCTCACCCGTCACTTTGACCATGTGCAGCCCCTCCTCTTCTTTCTTTGCTGTCTCCCCCTTCTGAACAGAAGCAGAGACAAAACAGAACCCTGCGGGACCCCACAAGGGAACTCTTGAGGAGCCGCCCATCACTATCCTCTAGGTTCTCCCAGCTAGGATTGAGCAGAACCACTCAAGAGCAGTCCCGTGCATCCCAGCCAGCTCCTGCAGCCATGTCAACAGCACCCCATAGTCAACAGTATCAAAGGCCACCGAAAGATCTAACAGAATCAAAAGGGTACAATTTCCCCAGTCAATTTCCAAGTGGAGATCATCAACCAAGGCTACAAGCGCGGTCTCAGTGATATGTCCAGCATGAAAACCCCACTGGGTCCAGGAAGCTGACAGCATTGGGATGTGCCCGGAACTGCAAGGCGACCTCCTGTTCAATAACCTTCCTTAAAAAGAGGAGGTTTGAGACAGAGCACTAGCCGGCAGGGGAGTCAACATCAAGTTTGAACTTGAGACTCCCATTTTGTCCTGTGGTGGGAGTCTCAGGGTCAAATTTCACAAGGTGGCAACCCTACCCTGAAAGGAGGCAGCTTATTTTCTTTTAGACCCAATTTAAAAGAAGTGCTGTACCCTCTGAAAAAATGGGACAGAAAGGACTAATCTCAAAAATCAAGTTTCCATTCTTATGCAGGAGAAATACTTTCTCTCTCATTTTTAGTTTTAGGTGAGCTGAGCTGAGTCCAGGAAAATTAAGAACAGCACATTAAAATTGTGCTAAGCCAGCAATTTGATCAGTAAAATATGGGGGGGAGAGAGAGACTTATTGTACCATTAAGGTAGACCATCCAATTACTAAAATATATAAAAATGGAAATAATAAACATGCAGCTTGCTTAGATGGGGATATAAAATCTGTGGCAATAAAGTCTACAGTGGAGTCAATAAAATTTATGAATATTAAGCTAGCACACATGCTTAAAGGAGAGATACACATGCTGGTGATTAGTCAAGTATTCAAGATTTCCTAGAGAAATATAAAAGGACTTGGTTTTGCCCATGGTGATCTGACTTACAAGTATCCCTTCTATTGTCATTCTTGTGCCAGTGAAGAAAGCTGTTTTATTTAATTCAGCATCTGGCTTTACCTTCATCTGATGAGCACCCAGTAAGTTTCACCATTTTTGCTCTTCCACCATGGAAACTCTTTGGATTTAAATTTTGTTGCTAGACTGTCTATGGCACAGCTTTGCATGTACTGACACTTTTGACTTGACTTCTGCAGCCACAATGAATTATGGCACAGGTGTCTAGCGTTTGGCTTACAACTAAGAGTACCATTGGCTACATGATATTGTTGACTCAGTTCAAATACCTTCCAGGGGCTGGAGTGGCTCCTTAATCTCTGTTTGCGATAAGTTGCAGAGTGCCACAGCCTGTACACAAAAAGAGAGAGTAAAATCCCCAGTCTGAGTGACCCCAGCTGAAGTGGTTGGATGGGGCCACCAGACAAAAAACTCAAGAGGAGAAGATGGTGAGAGTTTCAAACAAGTTTTGCTCAAAAAAGACTCTCATAGGGAATTGTTGTTCCTGCAGGTCAGAAGAACATCTTGTTGTGGTGTTGGCAAACAGTATTGAAACACTGCAAGTCTGTAATAAGTTACCCTGAGGAGGGAAAATAGCAAAGACACTGGAGTCTCTGTTGCCTTTCTTTGAGAGACTAAGCTTCAGCCCTGGGGTGAAGGCTGAAGGGGCAATCCAGCTCTGTATGCTGTTATTGGCTAATTGGGTATTGGTTAAAGTCCTTATCAAAGACTTTCATATCTGGGAAGGTTCCTTTGTTAACGCTCCTGTTTGGATGTTTAAATGAGCCCAGGAGTACTGCCTCCTTAAGATCAGACCCAGCTTTTGCCAATATCCCAATATCTGACAGAGAAGCACATTTGGTTAGATGTTTATACATTCTGCCTCTAAATCAACTGAAATATATTTAAGACTGAAATGATGCTTGATACCAAAGAGATTTACAGGAATAGAGAGAGGGTGGTTGCTGTATTGTTCTCAAGTGTAAGAGAAGGAGAAAAGGTAGTTCAGATTATGTCTTTTATTGGACTAATTGGTGAGAGTTTCTGACTGCACAAGGCCCTTCCTCAGGCAAGTAAAAAAAGTCAGAACTAATTAATTTTCATGATCAGACAGAAGTGGAGTCTACCTTATCTACCAAAAGTACATATATTTTTGCCAAAATAGTTTTGATTCTCAGGATCCTATTAGTTTAATCACATCACTGATCTTATGCTTTGGAGTTACATTTGGTTGCGCATGGATCTTTTCATCCGTTGTCAATGAAAAACCTCATAATGGTCCTTCACTCCAAAGATACCTTCTGAGTACTGCAGGCTGCCTTAAGAATAAAATACCAGTAGAAAGTGTCTCTAGATAAATGTTAATGTGTTGGTTATGGCCTTTATTTATTTAAATGTATATGCTGCCCTTCCCATCAAGGATCATGGTAGCTTACAATCAATACAAATATCTAAAGGTCCCCTTGACCACCAACCCTTCTCCTAACCTCCCACCCAAACCCACCCATCCTTATCCCTGCCTGCCAAATGCCTGACTGAATAAAAAGGTCTTACAGCACTTCCAGAAGATGAGCAGACTCGGGCTTGAATGAACCTCCAAGGGAAGGGAATTCCATAATACTGGAGTAGCTACTGAGAACACTTCTCTGCATGCTCTAGCGGTAAAAACGTCATGGGCAAATGGTACCTGCAACAAGGCATTCCTGGCTGAACTCAGAGGCCGCAACGGGACATGAGGGAAGAGGCAGTCTTTCAAATACCTGGGGCCCAAGCTGTTTAGGGCTTTATAGGTCAAAATCAGTACCTTGAATTGTGCATGGAAACCTATTAGTAGGCAGTGCAGATGCTGGAGCACAGGTGTAATGCGCTCCCAGCAGCCTGTCCCTGACAGAAGACAAGCCGCTGCATTCTGCACCAATTGCAGCTTCCAAACAGTCAAACAGCATTGCCCGGTATAATATTGCTACAATTTGACCCTGCCTTACTGTTTCCATTGCAAAAACCCTAGTCCATGCTCTAGTCATTTCTCACCTTAATTATTGTAACTTCCTTCTTACTGGTCTCCCCGGCTCTGATCTCATCTCCCTCCTCTCTGTTCAGCGCGCTACTGCCAAAGTCTTTCACCTCACCCGTTGTTTTGACCACGTTCAACCCCTCTTCTCTGCTCTACACTGGCTCCCTCTATGGGAACACATTCAACACAAGCTCCTGGTCTTCACCTTCAAGGCTCTTCATAGCCTTGCTCCCCCATATCTCTCAGCTCTTATATCCTGTCACATTCCTGCCCAGGAGCTTCATTCTTCCTCTGCCTTCACCCTCACCTGCTTGTGACTCCCCTGCTCCTCTAAACGTCTTCACCCCTTCTCTCTTGCTGCCCCTATGTCTGGAACTCCTTCCCTCTCAACTTTCAGATCCCTCCTGAAAACCTACCTCTTCCATCAGGATTTCCCTGGTCATAAGTCAAAAGGCTTGTCATGAGTGAAATTCCATCTTCATCGCTCCCTCCCTCAGAATCTCTACCCTGTAACGAATGCCACTTTTACATGAAGTGCTTAGAAGCGCCTCCAGAGCCCCATATTCAAAAGGAAAGCCGTGCAAGGATTGTTTACGTGCTACTGGAAGTGACGTGCCACCCATTTTCTTCAGCAGCGGCAGCTGTAGACATCAGGCTTTCAAAGAGGCATGTTCTATAGACCTCAATTTTCAGGTCTATAGAATACACCTCTTGAAAGTCCCGTAGCACGGAGAGCATGTAAACACTTCCACACGGCTTTCCTTTTGAATATGGGGCTCCAGAGGCACTTCTAAGCATGTTGTGTAAAAGTGGCCTAAGTTAAGCATGTGCACCTGCATTTTCTCAACCTCATGAATGTATCCTTGTCTCTCCCGACGTTCACTTCTGCCTCATCTCCCCCTTCCATGTCTCTCCTAGACTATAAGCCCTTTGGGGTAGGGACTTGTCTATAACTACGGATTGTACAGTGCCAGGTACACTGCTGGTGCTATATAAATAATAATAATAATAAATAATAATCAAGGGCAGTCTCACATAGAGCGCATTGCTGTAGTCTAGCCTTGAGGTTACAAAGGCATGGATGATGGACAAATCCAAATCTGCTAACAAAGGTCACAGCCTTCTCACCAAATATAATTGGTGAAAAGTGCTCCTGGCCACCACTGCAACCTGGCAATCCAGGTGAAGCAATGGATTCAAGAGCACCTTAAGGCTGTGAACCTGAGTGACCAAAAGGGGCTGGACCCCATCAATAACAAGGTTTCCTATTTCTTCCAGGTCACATGGATGTCTTGGGTCGTGGACTCAGCTGCAATCAGCTCACCCGCATCCAATTCCCAATGCCAACCAGGCACTGCGTAAGCAATGATACTGCAGGACCTGGGTCAAATGAAAAAGAGAGAGTTGTGTGCACTCCAAATCTCTGTACGACCTCACCCAGGGGCTTTAGATACACATTGAACAGGTGTGGGGACAAGATGGAACCCTGAAGAATCCCACAAGGGAGCTCCTGAGGGGACAATAAACCACCGCCCATCACCACCTCCTGGGGTCTTCCAGCCAGGAATGGGCAGAACCACTCAAGAGCAGTCCTGCGAACCCCTGCCAGGGGGTCCTGCGAACCCCTGCCAGGGGGTCCTGCGAACCCCTGCCACCACCACCACATTATCAACTTTATCAAAGGTCACTGAAAGTTCTAACAAAATCAATAGGGTACAAATTCCCTTGCCAATTGCCAAACAGAGGTCATCAACCAAGGCCACAAGTGCAGTCTCACTGCCATGTCCAAGATGAAATCCTGATTGACATGGGTTCATGAATACAATAGCATTGAGGTGTGCCTGAAGCTGCAAGGCCACCACCCTTTCAATAACCTTCCCTAAAAAGGGAAGACTAAGATGGGTTGATAGCTGTCAGGGGAGTCAACATCAAGAGCCAGTCTTTTCAGCAGAGGTCAGACAATCACAGTTTTGAAGCAGTCAGGCACCCTGCCCTCCTGAAGGGAGGCACTGACAACCTCAGTCAACAGTGGCCCCAAAATCTCCTGGCTAACTTTCACCAGCCAGGACAGGTGTGAATCTAATTCACAACTGGTTACCCCCATCACTCAAAGCATGCCCTCTGCTTTAGTGGTCGAAACCAATTGAAGTCGATCCAACAAACTGGTCAAGACCAAGCCTTCCCAACTCCAGACTCTGACTCTGCATCCAAACCAGCAGTTCCCAAGTTGAGCCAAATAAAAGCGACTTTATCTGCAAAGTAGGTGGCAAGCTAATTACTGTGGGCAACTAACGACTAGTTTCAGGTGAAGACAGCCAGGATTTATCAGGCTATTCACCACTTGGAATAGCTCCACTGTACAACACTTTGCAGATGTTATGGCAGCAGTAAAGAAAGCTTTCTTCATCGCTGCCCCCACAGCATAGTCCTTCAAAAACAATCTCTACCACATTTGGTTGGCTTTGGCACGAGTAGAGTGCTACCTGCACTCAACCACCTACCCTCCTGCTTTAGCAGCCTCAGGTCCTCCATATACCAAAGAGACCTGTGCTGCCATCACAGAGGAAACAAACCCCTGAGTACTACTGTTCCAATGGCCTGAGTCAACGTACCGTACCACAGATCAACCAGGTCATTGATGGAGGCCATCAAGGTCAGTGAGTAAATCCTCCAGAGAGTTCTGGACTTCTAGGGGGCATATCAACCTAACTAGTCCACCACCCCCTCAGGGGCAAAGGAGGACAGATCTTTAAAAATCAGATCTTTGAAGAAATGTCCCTTTGGCTAGTATCTCAGGTTGAATATCCTATCTTTGGAATTTACTCTCACTGCAACCCAAGGGAGCCTTACTCACAAGACTGAATACAAAATACTTTTTAGTCTTGAGGAAGATGACAACCAGTGACATATCTAATGTGTGTTTTAGACTTTGTGATTGCAGCAACTACACACGTAAGTGGCCTAGATTATTTTATTTTTTTGGGTAGTCTGAATACACCACAACTGAAAGTTCTTAGTTGCTTGAAGAGGATTATTGCAGCATATTTCAAAAATGAAAAGGGTAATGCTGTGTAAGTGGAAAGGAGTGAAAATGCAGTATTCAGCCCTGACATGAGCTCTCTTGTAGCAAATTGTTGCATACGTCAGGTATTACAGCATCTTGAAGACCACTGCCAATTACATAAAAAGGTGGCTGCTGCCCATGAATACGTATCTGCCTTCTAATTTATGACCCTGCTGTTTCCTTTATTATCCCAAATTGACACATTTTGTTTGATCTCTTGCTCTACTCTAGAGATCCATTCAAAGGTGATTTTCCCAAATGAGGAAGTGAGTCTTTAGGCAGATTTGTTGCTGTGTGTTTTTGTAACTATAAGGTAAATTATCCCTCTACTCAGAGGTGTGATGTCTGCTCATCTGTTGATTGCCTTAGACTTTTGTAACCCTTCGCTATGGCCTTTGGCAACAGCTATGTCTCCTTTCCCTCCATGAAGCCCTGTCCACTCACTCACTCAGCAGAAAAAGGAGTCCATCTCCTCCAGCCTGGATCAGCGGGATCAGATTGCTTGTGTGTTCAACTATTAAAGGGAACATGTTTAGTCCCCCGCCCTCCACCCGATTAGAGTGTTTCCCATTCTGCTGCTGATAGCCTTATCCTCATGCTTCAGTGAGTTTTCTCTCAGCAGGGAAGCTGCTTGCTGCAGGGTGTTTTGTTGCTTTCATAAATCTCTAATTAGGTCCCTATCTGATTTAACAAAAGTCACTGCTGTCTCTAGTCATTTTGAAGAACTTAAAAACCTTTGCTTTCAGTAACCCACTGACAGAAAGAAGGAAGCACATCTCCTTATGTTTCCAACTAGACCCATGTCCCTAAATATATAGTAAGAACACTTGGAAAAATAAGTTAGGAATTAATTGTATCTATGTCCTTAGTGAAATAATGCATATATGGAACAGTTTGAAGGAAGAGAATGCTTCTTGAGTGGGGATTGGGAGCAATGTTATTGTTAGTGGCACAGTCCATATTAAAGTGAATCCAACTCCATTAGGAGAGGGACAGAATTGCAGATATTAGAGTCCTGACGTTGTTTTCCCCCATGTCTGGTCCCTTCATTTCTTACCCTGCAACCAAAACTGCTGAACGTCAGACTGGAGACCAGAAGAGTTCATAAATATCTTCTCCATTCCATTTGCACTGTGCTCATACAATGCTGGCACAGAAGAGAAGGAAGGAAGGAGGAAGACAAAGACTTGACATCTGTTTTTATGTTGGAGAAGTGGTTTGGAAACAAGAGAGAATACAACCTGTGAATTGACTTCACAGCAGATCTTTGTCCCTCAGGTTTTTTATTATTTAGTAATGGAAATATCAAATTTCCAGGAGTTTGAAAAGATCATTCCCTTGCACATAACACAAATGGGAGAAGAACACACACTTTTATTGTTGAAGCAATACCAATACTCCTCACATTAAAATGATCAGAGACACGAAGTGGTTCAAATGATATCTTTTATTGGACCAACTGTTGTTGGTGAAATTATCCAAAACTCTATTGAAGTAATGGATTAGGCTTGACTTTTTTGTAATTTATTCCCACAGGGAAATTCAGTTCAATTGCAACATATGGTTTCTACTAGCCTTTTATCCAAATTCCAGTTCAGATGATTGAGACAGACAGAAGCTAGTTTTGTTTCCTTAAGACCACGTAGTTCCTTACCTTGTGTGGGGAGGAGCTCGTCCGTGGAGGAGCAAGAATGGTCTGAGAAAAATATATTGAAAAAAGCTAAAGGGCTAAAGGAATTTGTGCCACTAGAATTATAGGCTCTTTAACTTTTAATGTGATAGAATCTCAATTTAAGCTTGCGCTCAGAGAACGAGAGAGAACTCAGTGAAACCGCCAAAACATGCCAAATCTTTCCAGGTTGTTTTTTTTAAAATAGATTTCAAGCTCAGGAGGCTGTCTTGTCTGACTTTTGGACTAACACAGGCCACTGGTGGCTTATATAATCAATTCCTTTAACACATCAGACTAGATTAGTGACACTGTCAAACCAAAAGAAACAAGGTCATTCAGCTGAGATTCTTTATTGGACCAATTTCAGTTGGTGCAAGTATGCAAGCTTTCAGGCTACACTTTCCACAACAAATGTTGGCGCTCCTACCACTTTCAACTCCTTGCACTTACTGAAACCTGGATTGCTCCCTCTGATTTGGTCAACCCTGCCACCCTCTCCTCTGGAGGCCTTTCATTCTCTCACCGGTCCCATCCCGAAGACCGGGTGGGGTGGGGTGGGCTTTCTCCTTGCCAGCCCCTGTCGATTCCAGCCCCTTTCCCCTCCCAACTCCCTCTCCTTCCCTTCCTTCGAGGCTCACTCAGTGCATCTCTACTCACACCTTCACCTTCGTGTCGCTGTCATCTACCGCTCCCCTGGCCCCCTTTCCTCTTTTCTCCTGGACTTTGAAAATCCTTGCTTACCTTCTTCCTCTCCAATGATACCCCTGCTCTCATTCTTCATGACTTCAACATCCATGTTGACACACCTTCTATCTCCCGCTTTCTCTCCCTAACCTCCTCCTTTGATCTCCGCCTCTGGACTGATTCCCCCACCCACACTGATGGCCATTCTCTTGACCTCATTCTCTCCAGAAACTGTCAGGTTGCTGGCCTCTCCTTTGACCTTTGTCCCATGTCTGACCACTACCTCACTTCCTTCAACCTCTCCCACCAACCCCCATCTTCTTCCCCAGCTCCACAGTCTTCCATGATTTGCAGGCTATTAGCCCTTTAGATTTTGCTTCCTCCCTCTCCCCCCCTCCTCCCTCCTGACTTCTCTTCCTCTTCCCCTGACACTGCCATCTCTTCTCTTAACGCCTCTCTCGCCATGACCCTTGACTCTGTTACCCCCCTCTCCTCCCACCCTGTTCAACCCCATAACCCCCGTCCTTGGCTCACCCCTACTATCCGCTACCTCTGCTCCTGCACCCGGGCTGCTGAACACCTCTGGCGCAAATCCCACTCCCACCCTGACTTCCTCCACTATAAATTCTCCTTCTCCTCCCTCTCTTCCACTAACTCCCTGGCAAGGCAACACTACTATGCCTCCTGGGTTGAATCCTACTCTCATGACCCTCGCCACCTCTTCTCCACCTTTGACTCCCTTCTTAAGCCCCCTGTCCTCCTCCATCCTCTTCCCTCTCTGCTTAGGATCTCGCATCATTCTTCACCTCAAAGATTGACAAGATCCGCCAGAACATTGCTTCCCACCCATCTCCTCTCCTCGCTCCCTCACCATCCCTCCCCCTTTTCTCCTTCCCTCCTGCCTCCCTCGAGGAAATCTCCTCTTTGCTCTCTTCCTCCAATCCCTCCACCTGCCCTCTTGACCCAATCTCCTCCCGCCTCCTGACCTCCATTGCTCCCACTGTTGCCCCCCCCTTTTACATGTCATTAATCCCTCCATCTCCACTGGCTCCTTCCCCTCCGCCTTCAAGCATGCTACTATCTCTCCCATCCTCAAAAAGTCCACCCTTGACCCCTCTGACCCCTCTAGTTACTGGCCGGTCTCCCTCCTACCCTTCGCCTCTAAGCTTCTGGAATGTGTTGTCTACTCCCACTGCCTGGATCTCCTCTCTGCCAACTCCTCCCTGGGCCCTCTCCAATCTGGCTTCTGCCCCCTTCACTCCACTGAAACTGCCCTTGCCAAGATCACCAATGATCTACTTGTTGCTAAATCTAAGTGCCTTTACTCCATTCTTGTCCTCCTTGACCTCTCTGCTGCCTTTGGCACTGTCGACCACTCACTTCTACTGGACTCTCTTCGCTCCCTCGGCTTCTGTGGCTCTGTCCTTGACTGGTTCTCCTCCTACCTCTCTGACTGCTCCTTTAATGTGTCCCTTCTCAACTCCAACTCCTCCTTCCTCCCCCTCTCAGTGGGGGTTCCCCAAGGCTCTGTCCTGGGCCCTCTACTCTTCTCTATCTATACCCTGTCCCTTGGCAAACTCATTGCCTACCATGGCTTCCAATATCACCTCTATGCTGACGACACTCAACTCTATCTCTCCACCCCCTCTCCCTCCCTGTATGTCCAAGCTCGCCTCATCAACTCTCTTTGATATCTCCGCCTGAATGTCCCAACGTCAACTCAAGCTCAACATGGCTATGACTGAACTCCTTATCTTTCCTCCCGACCCTTCCTCTCCCTCTTCCCTGTCCATTCTTATTGATGGGGTCACTATCCATCCCATTCCCCAAGCCTGTAGCTTGGGCTTCGTCTTTGATTTTCACCTTTCCTTTAAACCTTACATCGACTCTGTTGCCAAGTCCTGTCGCTTTGCCCTCCATAACATTGCTCGGATTCACCCCTTTCTCTCTGTCTCCTCAGCCAAAACCCTTGTTCACGCCTTGGTCATCTCTCGCCTTGACTACTGCAACCTCCTCCTTCCTGGCCTCCCCTGCTCTCATCTTATCTCCATCCAAAACTCCGCTGCTAGGGTCATCCACTCTGCCCATCACTTCAACCACGTACAACCTCTCCTCTCCTTGCTTCACTGGCTCCCCCTTCTTGATCGCATCCTTCAAACTCTTGGTATTCACTTATAAATGCCTTAACAGCCTAGCTCCCCCTTACCTCTCAGCCCTAATCTCTTTACACACTCCTGCACGCATTCTCCGCTCCTCCTCTGTCCCCTTCCTCACTCTACCTCATCTCCTCTGCTCCCTTAACCACCTTCGTCCCTTCTCCCTTGCTGCACCCCATGCCTGGAACTCCCTCCCCACCCACATCCACCTTGGCCCCTCCCTCTGCACCTTCAAATCCCTTCTCAAAACCCATCTCTTCCTTGCTGCCTTTCCCGATGCCTGTTAGAACTTTCCCCACAATATTTACTCTCTGCCCTCCCCGCAGACTCCTGCCAACTGCAACCAAGCCAAGCAGTGGAGTGTCTGCAGCTGGGTCCCCAGAGCTCATTGGCTCTTTCCTTCAATCTCCCAGGTACATATTCAGGGGCTGGGGCCCCTTGTAGGGGTGGAGTGTCTGCAGCTGGGCTGAGCTGGGGGACAAGAGTGTTGCCTGGAGTCCCCAGAGCTCATTGCCTCTTTCCTTCAATCCCCCAGGTACATATTCAGGGGCTGGGCCCCTTTGGGCGCCAGCTGAAGGGCGACATCCAAAGGGTGTCACCCGTTGCCTGGGCCCGTTGGCTGTGGCTGCAGTGGCAGTGCCCTACCCCCTGTCCTAACCAGGAGAATACTGTTGGTGGAGAGGGTTCTTTGCTATTGGGGTCCGGCAATCAGGACGGGGGGATATGCAGGACGAATTAGCAGAACCGAGGAGTATGATCCCGCACTGTGGAGTAGTGACTAAGCTGCACACCCTCAAGAACCGGCAGGAGACAAGGGAGTGGAGTGGGAGGAGTGATTGCAGGTTGAGTTTGCTGCTAAGCTAGATCACTTTTGAAGGGTTTTCTACTCGAGCGGATTGTGCCATGGAGATGAGATGCCATGGGAAGCATTCACATATCAGCTTAGTGGAAGAAATCTCCTGTGCTGAGAGGAGTTAAGTCAACTAAACCTTTTTGCTGCTACTCAATTGAAACTGACTCATTTTTTTCTTCCCCTCCCCCCAGCTGGATGACCCGATAGAAGACTCTAATGCTAATTCCAGGTTAAAAGCTGCTGTGGCATCTCCATTGGACAACCAGAGCCCTTGGCTGGACCAGGAAGATACTGCTCCTGACCCTCCGGTTAGGCTTGTAGATCTGCACTGGCATGTGCTATTGCTTAGTAAGAAATTTGAGGATTTCATGGTAAGACAAGAGTTAGATTTAGATGCCAAGTTTAAGGAGGTGTAGGAGCGTTTGACCCAGGCATATGAGCTCCTGCTTTCTATGAAGGTATTGATGGGAGGATTGTGGCTGGAGTTCGTGACACCACTTGTGAACAAGATCCTTGCGTTACGGAGATGTAACGGCCGTTGCTGGCTGGGGTGGTTAGTGCCTCCCTTTGGGAGGGCAGGGTACCTGAATGCCTGAAGGAAGCTGTGGTTAGGCCCCTGCTCAAGAAACCATCTCTTGATGCTGATGCTCCTGCCAGTTATCAGCCGGTCTCTAACCTTCTCTTTTTAGGGAAGGTTATTGAATGGGCTGTGGCACGGCAGCTCCAAGAACATATGGACCGCACCGGTTTCCTTGACCCCTCTCAGTCCAGGTTTCGGCCTGGGTATGGTACAGAGACTGCATTGGTGGCCTTGGTTGATGATCTCCCTCTGATGTTGGACCAGGGTCGTCAGACCTTACTGGTCCTGCTGGACCTGTCGGCTGCATTCTACACAGTCGATCATGAGGCGTTGGTGACTCACCTGCGGGGCCGTGCCGGGATGGTCTTGGACTGGTTTAGTTCATTCCTGGCCGGGAGAATGGGTGGTCTTGGGGGAGTGTACGTCTCCCCTCCCCGGGACCTCACATGTGGGGTCCCGCAGGGTGCCATTCTGTCCCCCCTCTTGTTTAACATCTATATGTCCCCCCTCCCTTCATACCTTCAAATCTCTCCTTAAAACTCACCTCTTTCACTCTGCTCTGTCTGACTCTTTATCCTGCTGAGCCACTATTCCTATACCTACGATCGGTTTACCCTTATCCTTGCAACATGGACCTGCCTGCTGTCATT
>QEPC01011191.1:3312187-3336987 GCA_003113815.1 Sphenodon punctatus
AAGGCTGGATTTCTGCAACGCGCTCTATGTGGGGCTGCCCAAGAAGCTGGTCTGGAGGCTGCAGCTGATGCAGAATGCCGTGGCCCATCTCCTTACTGGGGTGGGCTGCAGGGAGCATGACACCTGTGCTCCAGGCTCTGCACTGGCTGCCTATAAAGCACTGGGCTAGGTTCAAGGCACTGGTTTTGACCTTTAAAGCCCTTCACGGCCTGGGTCCTGCCTATCCGCGGGATCGTCTCACTCCCCATGTGCCCGTGCGATCCCTGAGATCGTCCATGGGAGCCTTTTTGGAGGTTCCCCGGGCAAGACGGGTGGCCATTGATGTGAGATCTTTTTCAGTGGCTGCCCCTATGCTGTGGAATTCACTCCCGGAGGAGGCTCGGTTGGCCTCCATCCTCCTGTCGTTTCGATGTTTGTGTAAGACCTGGCTGCTCTGCCAGGCTTTTGGCAAGGGAGCGGGGTAGGGTGGGGGAGGTGGGATTTGGGAGGGAGGGTGTGGTTTTATTACTTGTTTTAAAATTTGTAGATTTATTTTTAAATGTTTTACTGTTGAATTATTTTTTGGTTTTGTGCATGTTGTTCACCTTCCCGAGCTGCCTTTGGGCAGGAGGGATGGGATATAAGTTTTGAATAAATAAATAAATAAATAAATAAAAATAACACATTCAATGCCTCCTCCCACCTACCTCATGCTCCAACACATCAAACTTGTGCAGCAGCTACACAAACAGATAACTGGCTTTCTGCTGATCATGAAGGCCCCCTGGGGAAGGGTATCCTTCTTTCCCTTCCCTTAAGGGATGGTGGCTCTTTGTTCAATGAGGAAGCATGCCAGAGAGGGAGACTTGAGGTTCCCTCATGTGAGGGTAGAAATGAAGACCCCGTCTGGAAAGTTGCTGTTAGGGTTTCGCCCTGAACCAATAGACGATTTCTCTGTATTAGCCTATAGGGAGAGCTCACGTAATAGTACACAGGGAGGCCCCCAGTGCCCCTCCCAGACCAGTAAAATTCGCTCGGGAAAATCAGTTGGTGCTCTTTCGCTTATGGCGTAAGTAGGGCACAGTTAAATCTCCTATAGTTAAAAGTAAATAGGCACCTACTATGGGCCTAATTTGGCCACAAGATACCAGTCAGCGATGGGCATCAGTCATCATTTTCCATTTTAATAAGAACAAGAGATTTAGGTTCCAGAGGCTGGGCTCTTTGAACCTTTCTAGATTGCTGAATTATATTAATCATATAATGGGAATTAATGTTCAATCTGGGTAGGTGGCAGATTTGGTCTCTGTTCATAGCAGAGGTCATTTCTATCAATGGGAATTAGTATTTAACAATGAGAAAACTCCAGCTGCGTTGTGGAGGGCACAGAGATTACTGAAGGCCTCAGGGATTTTTATATTGAGAGTGGAGAATACTTTGGCCCGTGCCATTTACTTTTCCTCAAACATTATGTATAAGCAATCTGAGGCCGCCATACCAATGGAGACTTCACCTTGTAGGTCCTATATCACCTTAGAACCAGATGCGGTGTCAGAATGGGACTTATTAGATGCCACGGGGTGTTTTTTTGGCCCAGAGGCATGTAATCCTGATCAATGTGATGTAGGGACAGTGATTTGCTCTTCTGAACTGCTGGTCACATTGAGATCTGTTCCCCAGGGGATTATGTCTCCAGCATTACATCTGCCCCTGGCTTCCACAGATTTTGCTGATAAGGTACAGGACCGTCTGCAGGGACAGGAGTCTCTAGATTTTTATCTAGGTTGTGAAGACCCTGGCTCCAAGCTATTCCTTTATCCCCATGTAGATTAGATCCAACATCCACCGGATCGCTGTGCCTATCCTTCCCTATGACAACCACATAATTCTAATATTCTTTGTTTGTCCTGGAACATCGAAGGTATCAGGAATAAGTTGTTGGATAGAGATTGACTAGATTTTATCTCTAGGTACGACATCATTTGCTTGCAAGAATCCTGGCTTTCCCAGGAGATGTCTAATTCCTTGTAGCTTGAAGGATTCAAGACCTTTGCTGCCCCAGAAACAAAGGAGGCAAAGAAGGGGTGATGCTCGGGTGGGGTAATCACGCTGATTTCCAACAGAACCCGATCCCTTAGCAGACAGATCACAGTTGACTTGAGGAATTGTTTGGTTCTCCAAGTTAAAATTTGGGGTATCCACAAGTTTTTGATTAAAAATGTTTATATTCCCCCAGAGACTTCCCGTTACTATACTCTTTCCTTATGGGATCAGTTGAAGAGTATATTGGACCATTTAACACAAGAATACCCCACTAATGTGCTCCTCATAAGGGGAGCTTTTAACACAAGGACAGGCAACCAGACGCTGGCTAATGTTGATTTCCATCTTCAATCCTATCTTAAAATCCCCTCTAGAGGATCTCTGGATGCCACTGTAAATGCTCATGGGAGAAAGTTACTTCGGCTTATAGCAGATCAAGGTCTTTTGGTTCTCAAGGGCAGGCTCCCTTCGCATTATTTTGGGCAAAATACATTTGGTTCGGTATTGGGGGCCAGCATCATAGATTATATGATGATTCTATCATTGCAGTTCCCTATTGTCAAAGATCTTAGCGAGACCAGAGGGGAGCTTCAGAGACCAGAGAGGAGCCATTACCCCTTGCACCTGATTTTGAATAATCTGGATATCCCGGAGTGTCAGGATTCCTTTCCTTCTGATACTGGGATCTTGGTCCGTTTAACTGTTAAGTGGACCCCCTTGGTTTCTGCCCAAATAGCGCAGCTACTATATTCTCCATTGTTTATAGCCCAGAGGGACACACTCCTGACTGCAAAAGAATATAGGGAGATCCTCACTGGTATGGAGGCTATAGTAGAACATTTGCTTCCTTACATTACAAAGGAAGCTCCCTTGCCCTCGGATAAGAAGTTTCATACCAATAGGAATCTTTGGTATGATCGAGAATGTAGAGCTGCTAAGACTACCTTAGTGAGGGCAAGAAGAGCATGGACAAGGCATCATCTCCAAATTGATTGGGATCACTTTGTTCTTAGAAGGAAGGAGTATTACATACTCCTCCGAGCTAAAAGAGAGGCTGAGTCTGCTCAGCTCTGGGCTGGCCTTCAAGTTGCAGCAAAAACTCAGAACTCGACTGGGTTCTGGAAGCTATTTAATAGCGGGCAATCCAGGGGCAGAGCTGTAAGATCAGGGTACATTAGAGATGAGGATTAGATAGCCTTCTATGAAGAATTATATTGCGATCCCATCCCTGATGTGGCTGATTGGAGACCCCCTCCTCTGATGGATTTGCAAACCAATGATTTAGCTAATTCAGTTTCAATGGTAGTTAGAGAGAGGGAGGTATACGAGTACATCTGTAAACTCAGGTCGGGCAAGGCCGCAGGAATAGACGGGTTACCCCCAGAACTTTTTTAAGAAAACCCAGGCTGATGGGTGCCGGTCTTAGCAAAGTTTTTTACAGCAATAAATGCGACTGGTAAAATCCTCAGTGCTTGGGCACTGGGGATCATTGTGCCCATTTTCAAGAAAGGAACCCCAAACCAGCCCACCTGTTACAGACCCATTAGCCTCTTATGTGTAATGGGCAAACTCTATGCTCAAGCTCTGGAGCGGTTCAATATAAATGGTGGGGAGCTAAACTCTTCCTCCCCTGTAGAGAAGGTGAAGCTCTAGATCAATCTATATCTAAGGCAGACCTTAAAAGGATAGTTAGGGATCTAGCAGTACGTAGTGACGTGGAAGCAATTGCTGCATCTACAATTGCCCCAATGTATCCACGATTCAAAACCAAACTGGTATTGGAACAGTATCTTCTGTTCCTTCAGGATCCCAAGCTACGGAGACTTATAACCGTTTTTCATTTTCATTTACTGGAAACGGTGGTGGTGAGGGGCAGAAGGGACGGTGTCCCGTTCTCTAACAGACTGTGTGCCTGTGATTTACAGGAGATAGAGACACTCCACCATGTACTGTTCTCTTGCCCCCGATATGAGGATCTTAGGGAAATATGGCTAACTCCAGTATTTCAGAATTCCTCGATCTCCTCCGAGGAAAGGATGTTTATTTTACTTACAGCAACTGAGCCAGTGCAAACCAAATCCGTGGCTTGCTTTCTTAAATTAGTAGAGAGAAAATGGGAAACACTGAAGGAATAGGAATGTGCCTTAGGCCTCTAAGACGGTAAGATATCTTTCCTGCTATAGTTCCTCTCTGTATTGCCTTCTGATTTTTCTTTTTTTTAATTAATATGGACTAATGTGTTAATCTGTTGTAAATTTCTGTTGTATATTGGTATAGCAAAATGCTGGAAACAATAAATTAATTCATTTAACCAAGCCAAGCACCTGCACCTGCGACTTCACATCCACTTGAATGTTATTTATCCCTTGTCTCTCCCTATGTCCCCTCTCTTTGTCTTCCCACTCCGTGTCTATTAGATTGTAAGCCATAGGCAGGGACCACGTCTTTCTTGTTGTTCTGTAAAGCGTCAGGTACACAGCTGGTGCTATACAAATGCTTATAATAAAATAATAAATTAATAATAATAATTAATAAAAGATCTCCACAAAAGATCTACTTGAGATTTACGCTCTCAAGTAGTACTAGAACTAGGGGATACTCTATGAAACTAACTGGTGGCACATTTAAAATAAATTAAAAGGTATTTTTTCACTCGATGTACAGTTAAATTATGGAATTTGTTGCCAGAGGAGGTTGTCAGGGCCAGTAGTATAGCTAGGTTTAAAAAAGGACTGGATAAGTGCTTGGAGAATAGGTCCATTAATGGCTATTAGCCAAGTAGATTATGGGATGGGAACGGCTTGCTGTCAGGAGAAGGGAGTGCTCAGCAGGGAAAAGATTGCTCATTGTGACTGCTGGTAATTCTTCCATGCGACCGGGATTGGCCGCTGTCAGAGACAGGAATCTGGGCTTGATTGACCATTGGTCTGATTTAGTATGGTTTTTCTTATGTCCTTATGTTAATCTAAAATACCTTGTCTCCATCTCTTACATTTGGGACAGATTTTTAGAAAGACATTCAATCTTGGATTTAAAGAGCTTAAGTGATGACAAATTTATCCTTTCATTGTTTTAATGGACTAATTACCTTCCCAGATAAGGATTTGCTTAATTTTCTAATATCAGTGTACAGTCAATTGATCTTTTTATGTTTTTCTCTCCTCTAGCAAGGCTCCCTAATGTTGGGTGTCACCTCCCTATGAAGGTATTCCTATAATCAGTCCTCCCTTAACCTTCCATTTTATAGATGGAGACCCACCAAGTCTTTTAGTGTTGCCATCAAATCATTTTTTTCTGGTTCTTTCAAACTAAACTGATTCCAAACCTTTTTGACAGAGCAACAAAGTGGTTCAAATGATATCTTTTATTGGACCAATTGTTGGTGGAAATAAGCAAGCTTTTGGGCCTTTTTGAAGCATTGAGGCTATACTACTGAAAACTCCAGTTGTACTGCTAAAGTAGAATTGGGAACTACTTGAGCTTCCTAGGTATTGGCATGCAAATAATCAACCATAGCAGCTCTTTGATTTAAGCCATACGCTTCTTTCAAAACAGCACTGGTATAGGGATTCTGAAACACAGCAGGATGCTTGTTTTCGGCTTGGTTTGCATGTCAATACTCAGCACGCTATCCAAGCTTATGGCTCTGCTGCAGCACTGCAGGGTTTTTTTTGGGAGGGGGGAGGTGAAGGGGCATCAAAACAAAACATAAAACTGAAAACGTTTTGCTGCTTTTTTACATGCATGTGGGAAAACAGTTCTGTCTCATATAATTTGTAAACAAACACCATGGAAAACTTTCCCTTTTTTAAAACCTTCACACACTACTATCCAAACAATAGCAAATCCAGATGCATCATGGCACCCTTTTGTATCCAGGCTAAGTGGAGACAAGTCTAGGTGCAGTTCATCCTTTTGATCTAGATCAGAGGTAAGGAGGAGAAAGGCTAATCAACATATTAAAGGCTACAATATTCCACTTTAAAGTTTATGGTATTTAGATACAATCGCAGCACCTCAGAAGAACACCTAACTGCGGGAATTACTGTGAGGGAGATTCAACTAGAGTGAAGTGTAAATTAATTAAGAAAAGAAGCTGTTGAAAGGTTGCCTACTGCGGGCAACAGGAATAATCCCAAGACAATGAAACACAGGCGGTAGAAGAATTTAAGTCTGGCCTGCCACCATCTAGCAATAAAAAGTGACTAAAGCACCCTTCAGAGATTCCATATGCTAGAGCTCTATCTTAACCAGGGGAAATATGAAATTGTATTGGCCCCTTTAAATAACGTATGTGCTACATGAAGGGAATGGCATAAACTGTTGACATTTCTGCTGCATACGTTCTACTCTCTTCTAGATTTATTTACTATTGTTCAGCAATGACAAACGGAATCTAATGCTTTGCCAAAGGTCACATCTCTCACATTTTTTAATTTTCTCATTTGATTCCTTGTATTAAAGTTTTGTTTACTTATTTAGTGAAGCAAATAATTTTAGTACGATTGTTTATCTGGCACTCTTCAGAAAATTCAGAACGTTACTTAGAGAGGTGGATGAATAATTTATTGCTAACAACCTCTTCACTGAAGTTTGATTCCTTGTGCTCATAAGTTTGTAAACAGTTTGCAGCTCTCTCATTTTTTAACTTGAATATTACTATGGAAAAATAGTGTGCTGCTTTAGGCCATTCTCTATCATGAAGGGATTCTTGGTTCATCTTTGAGCTATAGCAGATTAAGTGGACAGAAAATCAAAGTTCAAATGATGCAAATTTTATTCAGTCTAACTGATAACAGCACAAAGACTTTATTCTGCCATTGCTGCTAAGGAGGCAAAGCAAAGCACTTCCTTCTTTTCCTTTGTTGTCATAGCAGTAAAATCACTTTCCACTCTGCATACCGAACCATCTAATCAATTCAGACTGCATAAACCAAGCATCAGAGTTAGCCAGCATCCACTGTATATCTCTCATCCTGCTTTGCAGAAGAGATCAATCACACATAGAAGGAATTTGTTGAGACTGGAAACAAAACCTTCCCTTAGCTGTAATACATGTGTGACACACGAGACTGCGGCAAAGAGATCAGACTTTTTCTAGTCCCATTCATGGCATTTGATAGGTTAATCATTGATGGCAAAGGGGAGAAAACACAGTGAACACAGGCCCCTTGTCAAAGACAGAATAGCTGCTCGATTGGCAATCACGGTCTGTCAGGAGTCTAACAATTCTATTAGTAATAAAGATGAAAACCAGAGAAAAAAGTGTGTTCATCTATTCTGGAAAACACAAACACCACCTCCTTCCAGAAACTCTGCCTCCTTATCTCTTGAAATGGAAAGCAACATTGGAAGCAGGAAACCTTTGCAACTATTACCCCATCTCCATTCCTCATTTCTTCGGCAAAACGTTTGAGAAAAACAGTGACCCTCCAGCACCAGTGAGCAACATCTGCCAGTATCCTACATGCTTTGCAATCAGGCTCCAAGAGGGGCGCAGAATGCAAACAGACATTCTGACATTAAAGATCACTCTCTCCAAGCAAAAGGTCGTTGGACACGTTAAACAGCTTTAGAAGTCAGTTGGCCAAGGTGTGGTTGGCAAATTCACAACTGTGTGTGTAGCGCATTCCCATCTAGTCAGTTCTTTCCAACACAACACAGAGTGGAAAGGGTCATGTATTTGCCATTCCCTGTAGATTTCTATTCTGTATTACCGCCACCTCAATTTCTTCATGAGAGCCTCTACAGAGGTGGCAAGGGTTTTTCCAATACTGACGTATCTGCAAACTAAAATAATGTGCTATTAATCTCTTCTTTTAGCTTCTTAATGTAAAAGGTCAAACAAGGCTCATCTGACAGTGATGGCAGCTAAGTGTACATTGTCACATATCATTCATTTCCTTTGATTAATGATCCTTAAGTTTAACCAGTTTGCAGTTCATATGACCAGATTCCTATTTAAGCCTGTTTGAATGAATTTTTAGTGTCAAGTTTGTGTGATGCAGGCCATCCTGGGATGAGATGGAACAGGAGTGAAGCAGGTGCTGCCTGCTCCAGAACATCCCAGAGCACTGCAAGTGGAGTTGGCTGCCCAAACCAGGGCACTGACCAGGGGTGGAGCAGCAGTCTATTTGCAAACGGGTCACTGCAGCTCCGCTTCCACCCAGGGGTTGCCACAGCAACAGCCATAGAGCTGTAGGCAGCAGCCTAGAGTGGTTGATGACACACCCGCAACTCTATGGTGTGGGGGATGGGTGCTTTGCGCGTGAACTGTGGTCCACAGCAGCATCTGCCTCCGCCTTAAACCCACCACAGCTGGAGCAGACCCAGGGGTGACCAGTCCCAGATCTGTCTAAAAACACCCAAAGTTTTAATACACATTTGAACAGCTCTTGGACAGGTGGGGCTAGGGTCAGTAGGGGGTTGGTTTTTACAGGTGGGGGGGAATTATGGTTTTATACCCCAAGCCTTTAGGATAGGATGGAGTACAAATCTAAATAAATACAAATCTGCTGATTCTTTTCATCCATTAGTTTTGTAATTCTTTTAAGGCAACCTCGTTTTCTGATGTTATTTGATTTGTAGAAACCCTTCTTGTATATCGCTTCTCAGAGGGACCAATTCTGATTGCACTTCCACTGCGTTAAAGGCATTGACATTAATGGAATTCCTTCCGATCTATATTGGTGTAACTAGAAATAGAATCATGCCCAGATGTATATTGATCAAATCAAGTGAAAAACAAAGAAAGTGTGTGTGTGTGTGGGGGGGGGGTATGTATACATACAACAAGAACACAAGCACAACTATTCCATTACATGTACATCCATAAAAATACACCACCTAGTTATACTGAAAATAGCACATTTTAATATTAACATTTTACTTTGATTTTTCTCAGTATATATGTGAGAATGTGCAAGAGGAATGGAAGTTTCTTCAATATTACATACTTTTGGTAAATACTTTGGCAGTGGCTTTTTTAGTACAGTACAATTTGTTGGCTTTTACTGCATACAATAAATTAGTAGGACTCACACACAGATTTTTATTACTTCAGGTGGAATGATCACAGCTTTCTTAATGTAACCCAGTAACTGTAAATTACTCTTAACAACTACATGGGAGAGAAGGAAGTAGAAAAACACACCTCATGATTGATTCTTAGTTTCCATTTATCTTTCACCTTTGTACTTTTGGAGGATAGGTTTTACTGTAATTTTCTGAACAACCTTAAACAAATTCAAATAGAAATTGAAAGTTGGTATAAACTAGTGACGTCCTGGCTGGGCAAAATCAACTTATTAAAAATGATGGTTCTTCCAAATATTTTGTATAACTTGATAGCGCTCCCTATAGTAATACCAAAAACCTATTTTCAAGCCTTGGAAAAAAGTCTGCTCAAATTAATATGGAGGGGTAAAAAGTTTTTTTAAAACTGTATTAGCAAGAAATTATTATACAAATACCAGACAGAAGGAGTTATATGCTGCCCAGACATACTTTTATAGTACAAAGCAGCAGTAGTGTGGGGAATTAGAGAGTGGCTGATAGATAACAAAGAGACCCTATGGATAGAAACTGAGAAAGAGATATTAAACACAAAGGAATTTAGGAGTCATGTTTTATTGGGAACAAAAAGACAGGAACTCAAATGGAATCAGCACCCCTTTGCTAAAGTGGCATGGCAAATTTGGCAACAAAACAAAAGGAAAATTGGATTAAAGGAAGGTGCATCTCCTTGGTCTGTTGTAAAAGACAAACTGAAAAATCACCCAACAGGAATCCCAAATCTCCACAAAAGCTTGCAAAATAAAAATATACATAGATCCAACAATTATATAGAGGGGATGAATTCATGTCAATAACTGACATAGAAAACCTAGTGCAAGTTCTGGTTAATTATTTAGAATACCTGCAGCTTAAACATTTAATCGACACGCCGGTAGACAGGCAGGAATATTTTAGACCCAAACATCCAATGGAGATGGTAATTCTGGGACCTGGTTCTCAGAAAGGAGTAATTTCTAGGATTTACAGGGCACCGGCAAGTGTGTGGTATGCTGAGTCTCCAAGGTACATTCAAAAATGGGCTGAGGAGTTAAACAAGTCTTGGTCAGAGGAACAGGTGGAAATGCTTGAGCAGCGAATGTACAAATCAGCACATTCTATGGAGGTGAAGGAACCTCAACTAAAACTGATAACCAGATTTTACATGACAGCCAACCATTGTGGTAAGACTAACATCACCCTGTCTCCAAAATGTTGGCATGGTTGTGGAGAAGTAGGTCATTATTACACTGTTGTTGGAGGTGTGTTGAAGTTAATGCATTTTGGGAAATGATTCATAGTCATATACTCACCATAACGGGTTGTGCCATTCCTTTTACCCCAGAAATATACCCCAAAATACAGTTGTTAAATTACCATAAAGACACCATGGTTATATTGATATTAGCTGGAATAAATGTCTTCGTGCGTAATTGAAAGAACGCACCTGGTTTGACAGAGGTAGCATGGATAAACAGGGTGTGGTTTACCTTTTATATGGAAAAACTGAGAGCAAATTTTCATAACAATTGGAAAGATTTTTTTTGCTACATGCTCTCCAATATGGGATTTTTTACAACAATACAAAAGACCAGATGGAAGAGTATACTATCTACACAAGAGACATTATTTGAAAATGAAAGAGTACATCAGAAAAGAAACTGAGGTGAACAAGTGCCATACAAAGACAATAAGAGACTCCCCTTAATACTCTTATAGTACAATATACTTATGTGAAGGGAGTGGGGGTGAGGGAGGGGGTGAAATAAGGTGAAGTGGAGCCTTGAACCATAGACAGTGTTTACTATAACTGTATAGTAGATTCAGGAGAAAAGATAAAAGGTGAAATGTTGGCTTGCTATGTAAAGCCTTATTCTGTAATATTTGTTTATGGTGAAACAAGTAAAACACTTAAATGCTTCCATGGGGTGCACATCATACCATATGGCATATGGTTCCCTCATAAAAGTTAGTATCTCTTCTCTACACATTTAAGTAACCAGCTTTCCCTCCAATAAATGAAAATAATTTTAAAAAATAAATAAAATAAAATAGGTTTTACTGAATAAATACCACTATTTACCTGTAGCAGCTATTAAAGACAGACTAACATCAAAAGGAATTATTTGTAACAAGTTAGGTCATCTGCATAGCAACATTACTCACCATATTGTTAAACTTCATTTGGATTTTATTCAGCCGCAGGCAGAGAATGGAATACTCTAGTAGTATGACTAAATACTTTATTACGAGTATTTTACCTCCAACTTTGTATGGATGCTAAGTGATGACACAAAGTGCTAAAACTGGGATTATGTGGTTCAAAGGGAGCCTTGAGGACACCAGGCTCAGCAGAAGGTAGGGGAAATAAAAGTAGGAGGAAAAGCAAACAGAGGTGTAGACAGGTTTGAGGTAATACATGTGGCCTTAAAAGGTAAATCTGGCATGCTTCAGTTTGATAGGGGGAAGGAAGCCAGCAAAGTGTTTTGAAGTGCTAGGGTTTGGCATAACTGGAACAGTGGGAGAGTTTATTGCTGGTCTTGCTGCTCTACAGAGCTTGATGGAGGCTAGGTTAGAAAGAGATATGACAGCAATCTCATGGCCAATGGCATAGGAACATAGAATTCTCTATACTAGATTAAATCATTGACCATGCAGGCCACTCTTGTCTCATATCACACTTGCCCCAATGCTTCAAAATGATAAAATGTCTGGTAACACACCTAGCAAGTTGTGACGGTCCACAACGACTAAAGAGGAAATTGCTTTCCAACCCTACTGGAGATCAGTTTACATCCTTAAGCACGTGATTTGATTGCCATTAACTCTACATAGTTACAAATTTTATCCAGCCCTTTAAAACAATTCAGTCCCAGTATCTGACACTGTAACTTCCAAGAAGGCAGCAATGATTTCAAAAGGTGGCCTACATGCTGTGAAGTTGAAGCTCCTTTTCTTTGTTCTAAGTTTACTAGTCATTGATTTCCTCTGGCAATCCCATATTCTGATCTAAGGCATTGTAAAAAGAAGGGCCTGAACACAGGTCTTCAAAGGCAAAAGGCTAATATATAATTGAGTGTGCGACAAGGAAAACTAGATTTTACTCTGAGGCAGCTTGATTTTCAAGGTGCTTCACTGGCATAGGCTGTAATAGATCTGGCTGTAAAGGAGGTTTTAAGCTAATGTTCTTATGAGAAATTAATATTGTTGCTTGAGGTCAAAGTGCTGGGTGGATTTTAAAAAGGAAAAAAAAAGTCAAAATGAGTTGTATGGAATATTTGCTTTGTCTACTATTTATTTAATTACATTTTTATCCCACCCAGCAGCTTGGGGCAGCTAACAAAACCATAAAAATACAATAAAAAGTTAAAACAATACAAAACACATAATGAGGCGCCACAGAATAAAACAAAATAAATAAAAAACCCTCCTACCTAACCCCCTCACCCCCCCACTCTACCCGTCTCCCTCGCCAAAAGCCTGGCAGAACAGCCAGGTCTTACACAAACATCAGAAGGAGGAGAGGTCCAGGACCCTATGGACCTCTACTGGTAGGGAGGTTCCACAGCCTCGATGCAGCCACCAAGACCACCCTCTCCATAGTTGCCCCTCGCAACACCTGGGGGACTTTGAGAAAAGGTGCCCAAGGCAAACCGCAGGAGCTGAACCAGAGCCTGGGAAGTGAGGCGGTCCCACAAATAGGTTGGGCCCAAGCCAGGTAGGGCTTTATAGGTAAGCACCAACACTTTGAATAGGGCCTGGAAGACTATAGGCCGTCAGAACAGCAATGTGCTCACGGCGACCCGTCCCTGTAAGGAGGCGGGCTGCCACATTCTGCACCAGCCACAGTCTCCAGACCATCACCATGGGTAGCCCAACATAGAGCGCGTTACAGTAGTCCAGTCTTGAGGTGATAAAAGCATGGATGATGGTGGCCAGGTCAGAGTCTGAGATATACGCTAAACCCACCATATCAGATGTAACTGACGAAACATACTCCTTGCTACAGCTCCCACCTGGGCATCCAGGCGGAGCTGAGAGTCGAGGAGCACCCCTAGACTACGGACCTGAGGGACCAGGGGAGGGTGGACCCCATCAATTATGGGAGATGCCAACTCCACCATCTTACCTACCACATCACCTACTAGAATGAGAAGAATTTATTTCCATTCTGAAACCACTCCATCACCTAATTCCTGCAGTGCCAGAAACTAAAAACACAATAATAATTTGTACCACTAAAAGAGAAGAAAAAATTGTGGTCGATCTCTTCTCATTGTGCAGGCAAAATAAAATGCAAAACATTAAGAGCATAAACAGTGAAAAGTTAAATTGGGTATTTTAAACAGTGTCCTAACCATGTTGCTGATTTCACCTTATTTTAATAATGCAGATTTTTTTTGAAGAATCTGATTAGCTTTCCATTTTTACAGGACTACATTCTACTGTCATTTGCATTCAAGACCACCCTGGAATCTAATGGCTTACCAGAAGTTTGGATATTACTTTTAGAATAGCATCTAGAGCCAGCAAGTTTGTTCTGAAATGTTTAGAATGGTTCTCTGTCCTTCTGGAAAGAGGCCCTGCTCTCTACCTTCTATTTACATAGCAGATGGAAATCACCAGCTAGCCTGAAAGCAAGTGAGAAGCGTCTCTCTTGTACAGCACAGAAATACTGCAACAGCACTTCTATACTGCCTACGAAATGGCAACTCTCACCATCTGTTGTTTTTGTTTAAAAGAAAGACTCTGCCTGTGTCTTTGTATTAAGCAGAGAAAGTGCAACTGCCCAGCATTCAGGCTTCACCAAGTACATTGGTGGTGCTATATAAATACTTATAATAAATAATAATAATAATAATAATATTCCAAGTGCACTATGTAGCCTATAAAGCAGCAGGTACCTCATTTCCCAGTCAAGTCAACAGCTCCCGTGAACTTTTCAGTTTGTGGCTCCCGACATGTTCCATTTCATGATACTCCACCATTTACCTGCCATGTCTTGTTAGCCTTGTCCGTGGGGTGCGGGTGCACAGGAAGGCATTCTCGGTTGCTGCCCCCATTTTGTGGAACTCCCTTACCTAGGAGGTTCATTTGAGCCTGAGCCTGGGCATTTTCTGGAGGCGGTGCAATTTGGAAGAACATTTGGCAGGCAGGGATAAATAGGGCGTGGGCAGGGTTTTGGGTAGGGCTGTGGGGGAGGGATGTGTATTTTTATTTTTTGAATTTTATTGTTCTTTATGGATTGTGAGCTGCCTTGGGGCTTGTGGGAAAGGTGGCATAAATCTGAAAGATAAATACATAAAATGTATGCACCATCAAAAACAAATAAATACATAAATGCTGTACATTCTGCACCAAATGATGTCAATGCAAGAGCGACCACAGGATAGAGTTTCCTTCCAAATTTTCCATTTCCCATGACTTCCACAGCACTCTACCCCATTATTTTATTTTAATATATTGACAGTAAATACCACCACCTTTCAGGCAACTATTCCTTATGAAGACATTTGCAGTGCAAAACGCCCCATTTTTAAATGACTGTCATTCTTTCCACAAAATAATTATTGGCTGTTTCTCCAAGTTAGCAGAAACCTGGTAGCTTTCCTGAAACTAGAGGCTTTGTAGCTTGTTAATGGTGGAAATGAGGCTAATGCCCAGAGAGTTGTCCTATGCAAATCAGTGTTGATGAGCACTTAACTAATCTGTTTACAAACCAGAGCTGCTGGGCAGGCCTCAATGATTTTCTATCAAAGCAAAGTACCATTCTTTATGGGCATCTGGTTGTACGTGAATAGGTGGTTTAAACATATACTTTTTCTTCAAAGAAAGATCAAAGACTTTATTACTTCTAAATGAGTGCATTATTTCCACTTACTGCTTTCTTGTGTGCAATTTGTGCTATTAACAGCACTGTCGCAGGCTTACTCGAGAGCCGCTAGTTTCTGAAATGCAGTGGTTTCTTAATTGATCCCCACACACATTTGTAGAGATTAGGTAGCATGCAGATACATTAATAAGAAATGGATACATCAGTCCCTTGCATTTCTACAATGAAAGCACATGCAAGGCAGTAAAGATCTAACTTGATCCAAGTTAGATCTTGCCCTACAAGTTAGATACACCATCAAAAACAAAAGCTGAATTTCAGAAGCAAGTCAGCAAGCAGGCTCTAGGCAGTCAGAGCTAAGCCAGACCATGCTGCTGAACCTACAGCTATGGGAGGGAAGGCCTAGCAGATGCTAGTACATTCTTTATTGCTCAGACTTCCAAGCTGGGTTGCAGAGGATGGGGCTACTTCATTCTGCCTATATTCCCTCTATTGAGAACTAGAGCTCTCCAAAGAACTGGAATATTTTTCTCTTTATCTTAGTTCTTTCTGCTGATGTATTCCATAGGTTTCCTCATTCTCCTCCACTAACCATTTTCCAGCCTCTCCCCACCAGATCTAGATCCAGCCTTGATCCCCTTTGCCCAATTCAAGAAGACCTCACAGAAGAACCTGGAGGCAAGTATGCCAAATGCTAAACAGAGATTTGGGCAGTGGGTGGGGGCATAAATATAGTTTTACAGGGAAGCCAATCGGTTTCTGCAAGTACTGCAGGGTGCTGAATAACTGCTGTTCCAGGTTTTTTGTTCTATCTGGCAAGGGGAAATGAATATAACTGAGAAGTGACAGTGAGCGAGCAGCCTTGTGCAAGCATAATATAGCACATGTAGCCCATACTCTACAGATCTTATAAATGAAGTCAGAAGCATATAGACCGTTAAGACAGCAATAGCTCATGATAATGAAGGAATCTTGGAGAAGTCTTTCAAAAAGCATTCTACCCAATCCTGCTCTAAGACAGATAGGTTTAATGAAAATTCAGTGTTGTGCCATACAATAGCCAATGCTGAATGAAAAGTCCAGCATGTTTTAGTGTACACAACAATGACATTTCTCAGAGCTGAACAAATGGAAAGATCTTTGCTTTTATTGGCTGTGTAGCTTTGACCTGGCCTCCCAGCCACCGTAACAGAAGGTAAGAAAGATTACATTACAGTTAGGTAATATGTAACAGTCCTAATTCTGCAAATCACTATTTAGTCATGCATTGGCATGATCAGAGACAGTAAAAAAAACTATCACTCCTAAATCAGATAGTCCTTATATAAAATAGAAAGAAGTATCCAGACAAAAATACATCAGTACAATGCACACAGAGACAAAGGAATAAAGCAGCACGAAAAGGATGGTATGGCATTACATGCAACGCTAGTCATGGGAAAGTCGATTCTGTGGCTGGCATGCCCTTGTAGAAGCATATCGGCTTTTAGGAAGCAGCTCATGTTGGAGCTGCTACCTAACCCAATAGCTGTTATGATGCGCGAGGGGAGCTTGCCAGGAAAGGGGGAAACGGGGGCTAGGGACCTGCATTGGGGAGTGCGTCAACCTGCTTAGAGCCCTGCTTCACCTTGCCAGAGCCTGCAATAGCAGAGCAATACATATTTGGGGGGGGGGGGTAGGAGGCAGCATGCTAGTGGTTAGTACAGGCAGGGGGGTTGGCAGGATTGACCTGTGTGACCTGGGAAACGCTGGAGGGGCTGCTTGCTGGTGGGAAGTGTGCTTCTCTCATTTGGGGGCGGGGGAAGGGCTTTCCTGGCTAAGGGTTTGGAGTGAAGTCCGGGCAGGAATGGGAACAGGGAGGTGGCGGCTGGAAGGTCCAGAACCCACCCAGTATTTTATCTGGCTGACAGGCTGGTGGCAATAGAGAACAACTTGGATCCTCCCAGCTTGGCTTGGCACTGACTTCTAGCACACACCGTACCCCCTAGAAATGCCCCATTGGAGTAGGGTTGGCCAGGACCTTCTGCACTCCTCTTGTCCAAGCAGGCAGGTCCCCACACATGACAGCAGGTGGCTCCTGTTATTTGTAGTCTATAAATAAATAAGCACCACAAGTGGCTCTGGCATGACACCTGCCTGGCTCTCTGGAGCACACTGGATGGACTACATTTCCCAGCATGCAGAGAGCTCAGCAAAGATGGTGGTAGACAGCCTGATTTCAACTCCTTCCAAGTCCTAGCTGAGTCCCAGCATCAGAACAGTCTGAGTAGTGGCCAGTGGCTGTAGCAATTGCACAAGCCCAATTTTAAGGGTGGGATCTACCCCCTTACAGAATGTAGTGGGGAAATCATGCCCCCTTTGCACTTGGGGTCCACTGCCTATGACCTGCAGGAACTTGGCAGGATGAAGAGGGGCTCTCCTATAAGAAATCCATTCCACTATCCTTCTCTCTGGCAGTGGAGCAGGGATCTGAAAGAGCCCTACCAGAGCATGTTTCATCCTACCAGAGCATGTGGGATATTCTGGTGGGATTTTAGAGTCCCACAGGAGCCTGGCAAGCCCCACCCTCCCCCATCACCCTGCCAGAGCCCAGGCTGTCATTCGACATGTGACAACTGTTACCTGCCACGTGCCTGCTTCTCAAATATGCTCACACTGAATGTTTTCAGATGAGCAAGTCCAACTGGGGAGGTTCACCATGTGGTTCTGCCCCGAAGCACCCACACAAGTGGAGGGCATGGGGAACAAAACAAATGGGCAGCTCCCAGCATGGCTACTGTGGCTACAGAGACATCCACCGCACATTTGGCTTGCCCTACATGGCTCACTCCAGATTTCCCAGCATTGCTCTGTGAGTGGCTGAGTGGGTGCCCTGTGGCTTGCGGGAATTGGCATCCAGTTGCTCCACTTTCAGACAGGTGGTCAAATCTATGGCTCATGGGTGGCCATACGGGGTAGCATTTCATCTGAAAACACCCAGTGATTGCGAGGGTTAAATGAGAAGCAAACCAGTGTTAAACAGGTGGCAGACACAAGAAAGTGCAGAATTTAGTGGTGCGATTGCATAAGGCTGAGCTTTCTTCTGTTAACTGTAAGTAATCCAGGACAGGGGTGTGTAACTTACTCAGGTTGTTTCACTTAGGACAAGGTCCCGATTCTGAAATGAGGCCTTGAACCATGAATAGAACACAGAGAATGTTAAAGAGAACACCATGTATTAGCATAAAAGTACTCAGTGGGTCAGACAATTTTCTTAGTTCGATTGCTTTCCTTTTGTATGGCAGTGCTTTATGTGGGCAGACTGTACCCCCGCTGATCAGCTGTCACTGAACATTTTCAGAAATCATAAAGCGTGTATGACCAACAGAGTGCGCCTGTGTATCCAGAACAAGCCCGTCCCTTGAAACAAAATTTTGTACTGGCCAAGTTTCAACACTGATGATCATTATATTTCACTTACCTAAATTCTCCCCTGCAGTGTCAATTAGTACAATATGATTCACTTGTTGATCTAAACTATTATGTAATGTTTGTATGCACTGCTGAACAGCTGCTGCATTTTAACAGTTTGTAAGCGGAGTTCGTGCCAGTTATGTAATCGGTTACATTCTTAAAGAGTGCAGCCACATGAGCTTCTGGGGACCAATCCCCACACAGCCCTGTAGAGGGTAAGCGCAGTTGCCATGCTTTAGGGCCAGTGTGGGGAGTTGGGCCGCTGTCAGAGATTCCTCCATGGACAAGGCGAACTGAGGCACCGGTCACAGGAGTGGGTGGCCAGCACTACCCTGCCTCCTTCCCACCACCCCTGTCCGGCACAAGCAAGATCCTGCCCCTGACTGTGATGTGGCAGCGATCAATGGGTGACAGCATCCGCTGCTGTAAGCCTCACCGTGGAGCTCAACGGGCAGCAGGGAAGACACGACCTGGCTACATGAGTTGCCCTACTTTGGGCAGCCTTACTCCGCTTGGGAAGTAAGTGCCCTCACCCTTTTTCCAAGAATGCATCATGTAGCAGTCAGCTGCTCACCCTACCACGGTGCAGGGGGAACATCTGGTGGTGGCTGGCCACCGTAAGGATGCACTGCATCGCGTGGCTTAGTTGCCCAGAGTGGGTTAAGGCGTGGTACCCAAGGCGTGGTAACCTTCCAAGAAATCATGTGTGGCTGCACCCAAAGTGTTTTGCGATTGGGGCAGACCAATCTGCTATACAAAATGTGAGAATGTATTATCACTCCAACGCAGGGTAATGCCTGGTGACTGATGGACTATATAAGTTACAACAACACTACAACACAAACACACTGTCCCACTGGGAACCATGGCTCACTAAAGTCCAAGACTTAACAAGCAGACAGAACTAATTACTTCCAACCCCTATGGAGAATGACGTCTCCAGGTCATGGTTAAGGTCAATAGGAAAAGAGTGTGGAGAGGGGAAGATGGAAAACTGCTTTTTATTTACAAGGAAGTACTATATTTAAAAATCTATAGCAATAATTTATGGGTTTAGCCTATCACATGCATTCACTGGATGCATGAAATAACCAAGACTGAACATTTTTTACTAGTTCAAGGTTTTAAAATCTATTTAATACTGACCTATTAAAGTCATAAGCAATTTATTATCTATATTAGCATGACAATAATGGCAATATTTTAATACTTCTCTTATTTAAGCAAAAAGGACACAGACTTGTCAAGGCTATGACAGAAATAAAACATTGAGAGTTGCAGGATTTTCCCAGGGCTAAAAGTGTATTGCTCATCTTGCAATTTTAGGTACTTTCTTAAAGCCTCAGCTGCTGAAGACAGAAGAGTTTCATTGTCAACTCTAGCGTAATATATCCAAGACTGAATTGCTCATCTTCACCCTTATACCTTCCTTTCCCTTAGTTTCCATTGGTGGTGTCCCCATCCAGCCTGTCCCAGATGCACATTGCCTGGGGTTCATCTTTGACTCCTCCTTTGCACCTTAGATCCAGTCTGTTGCTTTTCTCTGGACAACATTGCTAAAATGCAGCCCTTACTTCCTGCTTCCACTGACAAATCTTTAGTCTATGTTCTAGTCATCTCTCACCTTGGGTGCAGTCACACGAGACACCCTGGGAGGCTTCCCCCTCCCTGAGCAAACAAGCCACAGGATACAGTGGCTCGTGTGTCCAGGGGCTGCCAGACATTCGCCTTGCCCCATGGTGGGATGAACATTGGTTTGCTCCGTGGCGCACCCTCAGAGAAATCCTGAGGACACATCATGGAGCAGTTTTACCCCATAAAGCTTGTCGGGATTAGGTTCTGGATATTTTGTGTTCTTTACCCTAATTCTTGCTTTCATACACCCCGATATCATGTTAGGTGCTGGCTGTATAAAAGATGATGTAATGCCATTTCTTGACCTGGGAGTTTCCTACAGGTCACCAGGGTGGTGCAGTCTAGTTTATGCAAGCACCTCAATTACTTGGAAATGGGTGCGGAGTGGACAATCAGTCCTGCCCTGCAGTTAACCAGGGAAATGGGGGCATTAGCACCACCACCAAAAGAGGCAATCTGTGGAATGGCAGAGGACCCAAAGGAGTCACTCCAGAGAGGAATGCCAGGCATGCAGCTAGGAACTCTTAAGGAGCTGCCAAACCTGGAGACACACTCAGAGGCTGCCTGCAACCATCACGTAAGGAAACCTTACCAGGGACCTTGGCATCAAGGAACTGTGGCCATTTGGGGAAACTCAGATGTGACCCACATTCCATTACATCTGCAACCAGTAAGGACTGGGGCCTTTTGCAGATGAGCACGGCTTGCAGGGGAACTTCCCGGAAGGAGCGATCCCGGGACGCTCTGCTCATGTGCGGGGTGGTTTAGCCCTTTTCTAGCATCATTTCCCATCACGCAACACAGGGCTGGATTTTTGAGCTCTGTGCTAGAAATGGGCTAACCACCCCACCCCCCGCACATGAGCGGAGCATCTCGGGATCACTCCTTCCAGGACCTCCGCTCCCAAAAGTTCCCCCACCCGCCTCACTCGTCTGCAAATGGCCGGAGTCAGGGATCACCAGTGAGCTAGTGCTACTTACGTTTTCTTTGGTTATTATGCTTATTTCTGTAGCTCAGCTCTGAACCCTATGGCTAAAACTACCCTTTTAGATAAAGTTCCCTTAGACAATGCGTGCCTGGTGTGTTTAGTACAGCATGGTGGCAAGGCCAGGGTTCACAGCCTAAACTGTGAGCGAACCAGCATTGTGTATCCTGAAAAAAGAGGGGGAGCTGCCAGACCAGCGCCACCAGCTACTGTGAGTAGGGCAGTGAGCCGGGCTGGACCAGCCTCATAGTGCAGCGCCCCCTAACGGTGGAGGGCAGGCACATCCCTCACACTAAAGCTGCCCAGGGCGGAGCAAGCTTATGTGTTCAGGGGTGCTTGCTCCGCCATGCTCGGGGCAACCCTGCCACCTATGAGCAATGGGTGCTAGCACCTGGTGCTTGCAGCCACATCATTGCCAGGGCAGGAGTCTGATCCACCCGGGGTGATGGGAGCCCAGAGGAGCCATGTGCCCCTCTCCCCACCCTGACAAACAGCTGATGAGGGGAGGGGGGCCTAGAGGAGCACCTGCTCTTTTGGTCTCCCTCCCACAATTATCTGTTGGTCAGGGTGGGGAGAGGGGTGCATGCGCAGCTCCTCTGCGCTCCCCTCCATCAACTGTCGGTAGGGTGGTTGGGGGAGTCTGGGATGAGGGTGCATGCTCTTCCCAGGCTCCTCTTCCCGATCAGCTGTCAGGCCGGCCAGGAGGAACATGTCCTGTTCTCCACCCCCACCCACCCCTAAAGGCTGCATATGGGCAGCAGGCCTGATCCTGCACTGCATGGGTTGGAGCAGCCCCTGGCTCCGCAATGAGTCCTGCCACCTGCCTCCCCCCTGGTTCTGTGCCTGGCTCCCTATGCTGACCCCGCAGTGTAGCGCTGATGTGGCAGCAAGTCTTGCCGCGCCACAATCCCATTCCTCAAATGCAGAACGTAATGTGACATACCACATAGTTTCCATCGATATTTGCGCAAATCCGCAGTTGCTGCTGCCAGATGCGACCTATGCGACATTTCTGCAATTTTGGAATTTATTCCTTGTTACCTATGTTAGCGGAATAGCCACAAAATATTGCAAAATACAGCAAGCGGTTTTATACTGCCTTCCGCCTTCAGCGGGATTCCGCGGCGATGATATAAATATGAATGAACACTGAATGTGTACTGTGGTGACTCGTGATGGTGACACAACGGCCTACCTGCTTTATCCTCCCTCCCCCTTCCCCTGCCTGCGCCGGCGGTGGTGGTGGGGCTACCGTGATGACTACATGTGGATATGTTTCCACAGGCTACAGCTGTCAGAGTCAGACTGCTCTGTTGTCTGCTGCTGTGTAATATAGTTACATAGTTCAATTCATCAATAGGTGCTTCAAACACCTCACCTAGGCTGGAAACTTAATTTTTCGCTATACTAAATGGTCTGATACTCTGGAAATGGGGACAGGTTGGTGTGGTAATCTGGAACTATAGGAGGATTATCTCATTGTTATCTTAACCGTCAATGTGGTGTAATGGTCAATGTGCCTGCCTGCTACAGTAGACTTCATCTAGAGACCGGGGTTCAAATCGCCTTTCTGCCTTTTTAGCTCTCTTCCCTAATATATACAGTATATACAGTACATTGCAGTACAATTGGGGTTTTTTCTCTCGCAGATGTATATCACTTTTGATATTTAATCTACAATGTTTTCAATTTATAAAAATGTAATGTTTTACGTTTTACTGATGGCAGCTCCGTCCGCAAGGGGTGGGGGGAAAGGAACACACACACACACACGTACGTATATCAGGGGCGGGCCACGTGGTGAGTGAGCACTGCGTTTGCTTAGTATAGTGACAGTGACAGAATGAGACAGTGACAGTGAGAGAGTGAGTGACTGGATTCTGTGAACTTGGGAAAAGATCATTCAAATAATTGCCAAATTGCGCACAGTCCCAAACTCAGAAACGGGAGCAGCAGCAGAAGTGCATTGTTGTATGTGCAGGTAACACTTCCACTTCAGTGTTCATCATCATCACCGACCAAAGGCTTGTTGTAAGGGGAGGCGCACTAAAACCAAAGGATTTGATTGAAGGAGGATCTGGTTACAAGGGAACTGCTGCACCCAGGTCTCCTAAAAAGGAAGGAGGTTCTTCTGCCTGGCTCAGAGACAAGTGTTATAATGCCATTGCCAAGTACCAGTGGCCATCTGCTTTGTTAGATTTTTATGTGATGTAATGGAGATCATAGCATTATTTTTGCATTTTAATAATGTATGTTACTGTATCCCATTTTAACCACACACATCCAGCTTCTTATCTAAGCCATGCAGCCAGTCCTCCCACATCTGCAAAACACATTTACCATCCCAGTAAATGGGGAGGCAGCAAATGGACTTTGTTTGCTGCTCTGACTGTAAGCCCATCAACGATCCTAAGGAAAGCAGCAGTAAAAATATGGACAGCATCACATAAAAAAATATTTTTATTTTTTGGGGAATTATTTTAAATGTTGTACTTACAAAACTATTTACAATGCCATATTAAAAAAAGCGTTACTTATGTATTATAAAAGCAAAATTAAATAAATAAGTTATCCTTTCCTGTAAAAATAGAAATATCAATATTAATATCAACAGTCTAACATCATAGTAAAACTTTGTAAAACATTGTAAGTGTTGATAGGGCGTGTGGCAGCGCTCCTCTCTGTGTGCATGGTGGCCACTTACAGTCGCGCGTTGCCCTCGCTGTAGCAAGCTGAAGACAATGTACAAGGGCTCGGCGAAGCCAGGGGCCATGGCAACTGCTGGCAGATTAAAGAGCGAATATCTTAAAGGGGCCACTCACGCATGATGTGTGGAGGGGACTAAAGAGATGTATGTGTGGGTGACCATTTTTATCTCATAGCAAGATCTTACAGGAAACTGACAATCTCTACTGTGAGTGCATGCATGTTGTAGTACTGACACCTATTTGAGTGTGTCCTGTCCAGAAACCAATTATAAGCAGACCATTAAGTTGCCTATGACCAAGGCATACATTTTTCTGCAACTGTTATCCTGAGTTATATCACTGGTTTTTAAGTTATTAAGATGTTATTGAACTTTTGAACAACTTCGAGGATAGGGATGTTTAAGATCTGGATGAGTACTGTACACAAACAGCACATTCCTGAAGTTACTTCAAATTTGCACGAGGCAACATATGTATGTCTCTAAAGACCCACTATAAGTACTCTGGATGGAATCAGGATCCCCAATCCGGGGCTCCGAGGCTGAGCGGTGCCAAGCCGGGGATGGGATGGAATGGGAACGGGAATTAATGCTCACCTGCAATTGGCATAACCAAGCTAATGCAGTTGTTGTCACGTGTTTACGGTTCACACCCCTCCCTCCCCCCCATTTTACCGTTTTTGAGTATCCCTGCTGCAGTGCTGCTGCATAAGGCTGCATTACATGCATAACAAAACTTTAAATTGAGTGTGGTTGAGCCGGGGTTGCTGTAATGTCTGGACAAGGGATTTGTTTCTTTTTAAAAATCAAGGAGTGAAGATAGATTGAGTTACTTTACCACACATTTTTTTCAAAGTCTGAGGCTCTGCTTCGTATGTAAGCAGAGCAGGGCAGAGTTCTTCATTTCTTTAAGAAAACACACACAGAGAAGTGTCACAATCACGACTGAGTGCTCAGTCCCCACCACCTCAGTGGCTCTGAGAGGCTTTGCGGAGCCAAGGAATCATCACCTGTGATTTGCATTACAAAACAAAATTGATGGGTACTCAACTAAGTCAATAATATGCCATGATCAAAGTAGGCTGCCTACTTTGCTAGGCAACCCTGGCCGC